>JBBPUI010001076.1:0-12360 GCA_038094615.1 Heimioporus aff. retisporus | reverse complement strand
CGAAAACCACATGTTCGGCCCGTTCTCGGCGTGCTTGAACAGCATGTACGCGAGCAAGGGTGCGTGGTGCCCGTCTGTTGCGCGTCGATCATCAGACAAACACGCTCCCGAGATATATAGACACCACACTTGCCCGTTACGGAGGCAGTAGCAAGCAACGCGCCCGTTCGCCGTACGATTATGCCACAAAGTCGATAATTTCAAAGGCGTCGAGGAACAAATTTGTGACGCTATCGTCACGGTGTAACTGTTAGTTGTCCATATCAAAAAATCACCCAAGATGTATTATTGCAAGTGACCGTGAAAATTTAACTCTCTTCCTCTCTTGATTGAGACTAATGGACTGGTATGTAATGAGCAGGTCAGAACAAAGTACATTGATGAACTAGAATCCACGAGCTTCTGCTCTCGTTTGGACCAAACCTGTACCACCCGTTCGACGACGCCCTCTTCGTTGTCTTGGTCCAAATCGCCCGCATTGGTGGCCTTTTTGGCTCCGTGAATTCTGGTAGATGTATACATGGCCGCAGAGGAGTGGGTTGGGGGGTTTTCCGGTGCCAGTGTGGTGGATATAGTCGTTCCATAACATCGTCGGACTCGACGAACTGGGAAGACACCGAAGCTAGATATCGATGGATTTAGCACCGTGCTATCCAAGGATGCGTATGTTACATAGCAACTCACTTTGGTCAACCGTCGAGGCCGAAAGCTTGCTAGTGAGATGTTATCCGTCAACGGCTATACCCTCTGCTCGACCTACCTGGCGGATAATTCGCATTCAGGGAGAATGCGCACAGACACGCTGGATGGATGGCTGGTGGCACAGTGTTCGAGTGGCTATCAGGAAGGGTTTCGCTCAAATCGACATATGGCACTCACTTGTCATTTGAACCCCTTCTCCAACCTTCCTTGCTGGCGTCTCCTCTATTGTGCCGATCGATGCCAATGTTAGCAACTGGATGAAAGGAACGGAGGAAGTAACGAGAGTGAACTTGAATCTCGGTGCGTATCCAACGGTGGTCGCGATTGTAGCTGTTGAAATTCGCTGCATCATTGATATTACAAACCTTGCCACGGGCTTTACCGGGTAGGATCTGCTTGCGGCTCTCGTGAGATGACCGTGGAAACTATCGTGCACAGCAAGTCGCATCATGTTCGGCTCAACGTGAGGTGTCTCGCATCGTCCCATCATCCAAACAATTACCAGTGCTCACCCACCTCTCAGCTTATAGCAACTCGACTCCGCAATGGGGGGCCTCAAAGAGAAATTCAGTAATCTTCGATCTCGTATCTCCAGAAGCGTCTCTCCAGTACCCTCCCACAGCTCTGATACCACCAGCACTCGACCGAGTGCCATCTCTCGCTTCCTTGGCCTGCGACACCGTGCTCAGGACGCCACTGACGTCTCACGCACTCTTGATGTCGCTGATAGGATCACTAGTCGTGCACCTTCCCAGGAGTCTGACTCTATCCAACCTCGCGTAGTTGCCAATGACATGAGCGCTCAGCGTGCTCGGTCCTATGATCCCACAGATCTCACCTCCTTGACTGTTGCTAGTCCTGTGCCTGCCTGGGGACCCCACTCCCATCACATGCAACTGGTCAGTTCTCATATCCCACCACTCAGCCTGGCATCATCTTGGGCTCACAGCTGAGTTGTGTTCAGGATATCACCACACCCCCTCCTGAGGCTGATGGTGGAGCCACTGGTCATATACCTGCTCAAGGATCTGATCCCATGCAACATTGCATCCATACAAATGCTGAGCTGACTCAATCCCAGGGCTCCATGGATATCACTTCCCTGATGGTTGCTCATCCTGTGTCTGCTCAAGGATCCCATCTCATGCAAGTGGTGCAATCTGGTATGACTGCCAGTGACCAAAAGAGTCTGTCTGCTGAATGCCTGGATATGTCTTCAGAGTGCTCCCCATCATCTGCTGTGCCCACCACCCAACTTGGGGTCATTTCTGGTGACATGAGCTCACAACCTGGCCACATCAAAGAAACAGCTGAGTTACCTACCATTGACACTGTTAGTAAAGTTACCTATCTTAAATTTGTGGGAAACCCAAAAGATTATTTTCAGCTTGTTAAAGATCCTATATCTTGGGGACTTGTTGGTCCACAGGAATTTGAGCACATGCAACATGGTATGATTGCTACTCATCTGTTTCTACTTTCTGCTAATGACACTGAAGATCATGCTATTCAATCTCAGCCCACTGGTTCTGATGTTAATGTGTTAGGTAGGCATGTTGTATTTTCAATATTCAAACCTAATTGCCATGAAAGAGCCAAGGAGGAATGATATTTCTCACATCATGCAAGACACTGACAAAGACCTCATGAAGAAATTTGGTCAATTTCGAATTCTAATCATTGGAAGGGCAAATGCTGGGAAAACAACCATCCTTCAGAAGATTTGCAACTCCACAGAACACCCAGAGATCTATGACTATAAGGGAAAGAAGGTACTAGTGTTAATTACAAGAGATACTAACCTGATTGATATATTGGCAGGTTGATCAGATGATTACAGGCACAAGAGAGGTGAGGTATTGCATATATGTCATAAAGCTATGATTACAAGTGTTATCTATAGCGTGGATTGCATGATATAAACCATGAGATGGTTTTCAAAAGCAACCCAAAGTTTGTTTTTCATGACTCCCCTGGGTTTGAGGCTGGAGGTGAAGAGGAAGTGCAAAACATGAAGGATTTTCTTGCAAAGCGTTCTGCCACTAACAAGCTGAAAGAGCAGATCCATGCTATATGGTAAGATGAATATTTAAGGTTTGAATTTGTGTTAATGGATGTAGGTATTGCATTCCTATGGATCAACTGCATCGGGCCATCACAGTTGCAGAGGAGAAGTTCTTTGGTGAATGTGACACCAAAAATGGTAAGGGTGCAATTTTGGAGGTTACAAATTTGTGTTGATGAGATCATTGATAGTTCCAGTGGTGGTACTATTCACCAAATTTGATGCCCTTATGGCACAAGCATTTCAGAATGAATATCTACTTTTGCCTGAAGATGAAAGGCAGAGAAGACTGGAGGCTGGTGCCCAAGAGATGTTTCAGAAAAGAAACATTTGGGGTGACTTGTGTAAAATGGCTTTTCCACCCAGGGTGTCAGTACAGCTACAAGGTGATTATACATGTGTTATGGTTTTGACTTTACACCATTAAGGATGTTTCAGATATGGATACAAGTGACATGGGATGCAATACATTGTTAGAAAAAACAGCAGCTGCATTGGATGATGAATCATTGCAGATGTTGTTGGTATCAGCACAGGAAAAAAACATATTGCTCTGCATCAAGTATGCTATTGAATAGTGAGTAATACATTGTGATACAATACATTTATGGAGTAATGCATCTAGTGCTTTGGAGAGATATGTTAATTTCAAGATTACTGCAAAAGAAAATCATGATATAGTGGAGGCAATTGCTAGTTGGTTTCCACACACAAAGGTATGATTATAGTGAAATCCATAGAGGTGGGTGGGAAATTGAATATATTGCATAGGTAGGATATGGTGGATGATTGAAATAAAAGAAATAAATATTAAACATCAATTTTGGTATAGGAGGTAAGTGATCTGTTGTTGGCAGAGTTGTTCATCTTCTCATAGCCACTTTTGGTGCCCTTTCATTCACAGGGAGTAAGTGGTCTGATGTGCATCAGAAATGAGGATTTATATGATGGCCCTTTTCATGCTGTTGTTCCATTCATAGTTTGTAGGTGTTCTGAGGTGCATCAGAAATAAGGATTTATCTCATGGCCCTTTTTCTGCTGCTCTTTCATTCATAGAAAGTAAGTGGTCTGAGTGCATCAGAAATGAGGATTTATCTCATGGCCTTTTTCTGCTGCTCTGCTATGCATAGCCAGTAGGTGGTCTGATGTGGATCAGAAATGATGATTTATCTCATAGCCCTGTTTTTGCTGCTATTGCATTCATAGTTTGTAAGTGGTCTGGTGGAAATCAGAAATGAGGATTCATCTCATGGCCTTTTTTCTGCTGCTCTTCCATTCATAGCAAGTAAGTGATCTGATGTGCATCAAAAGTGAGGATATATCTCATGGCCCTTTTTCTGCTGCTCTTCCATTCATAGCCAGTAAGTGGTCTGATGTGGATCAGAAATGAGGATTTATATCATGGCCTTTTTTCTGCTGCTCTTCCATTCATAGGAAGTAAGTGGTCTGATGTGCATCAGAAATGAGGATTTATCTCATGGCTTTTTTTCTGCTGCTCTCCCATTCATAGCCAGTAAGTGGTCTGATATGCATCAGAAATGAAAATTTATCTCATGGCTCTTGTTCTGCTGCTCTTCTATTCATAGCAAGTAGGTGGTCTGATGTGCATTAGAAATGAGGATGTATCTCATGGCCCTTTTTCTGCTGCTCTTCCATTCATAGTTTGTAAGTGATCTGATGTGCATCAGAGATGAGAATGTATCTCATGGCCCTTTTTCTGCTGCTCTTCCATTTATAGCCAGTAGGTGGTCTGATAGGTATCAGAAATAAGGATTTATCTCATGGCCCTTTTTCTGCTGCTCTTCCATTCATAGCGAGTAAGTGGTCTGATGTGCATCAGAAATGAGGACTTATCTCATGACCTTTTTTCTGCTGTCATTCCATCATAGCGAGTAAGTGGTCTGATGTGTATCAGAAATGAGAATTTATCTCATGGTCCTCTTTCTGCTGCTCTTCCAATCATAGCCAGTAGGTGGTTTGATATGGATCAGAAATGGGGATTTATTTGATGGCCCTTTTTCTGCTGCTCTTCTAATCATAGCAAGTAAGTGGTCTGATGTAGATCAGAAATGAGGATTTATCTTGTGGCCCCTTTTGTGCTGCTCTTCCAATCATAGCCAGTAAGTGGTCTGATATGGATCAGAAATGAGGATTTATGTCATGGCTCTTTTTTTGTTGTTCTACCATTCATAGCCAGTATGTGATCTGATATAGATCAGAAATGAGGATTTATCTTATGGCCCTTTTTTTGCTGCCCTTCCATTTATAGGGAGTAAGTGGTTTGATGTGCATTAGAAATGAGAATTTATCTCATGGCTCTTTTTCTGCTGCTCTTCCATTCTTAGGAAGTAGGTGTTCTGATGGGCATTACAAATGAGGATTTATCTCATGGCCCTGTTTCTGCTGCTCTTCCATCCATAGACAGTAAGTGGTCTGATCTGCATCAGAAATAAGGATTTATCTCATGGCCCTTTTTCTGCTGCTCTTCCATTGGTAGCGGGTATGAGGTCTAATGTGGATCAGAAATAAGGATTTATCTCTTGGCCCTTTGTCTGCTGCTCTTCTATTCATAGCATGTAAGTGGCCTGATTGGATCAGAAATGAAGGTTTATCTCATGGTCCTTTTTCTGCTGCTCTTCTATTCATAGCTGGTAAGTGGTCTGATGTGCATCAGAAATGAGGATTGATTTCATGGCCATTTTTCTGCTGCTCTTCCATTCATAGGGAGTAAGTGAATTGATATGGATCAGAAATGAGGATTTATTTCATGGCTCTTTTTCTGCCACTCTTCCAATGATAGCAAGTAAGTGGTCTGATGTGCATTGGAAATGAGGATTTATCTCATGACAATTTTTCTCCTGCTCTTCCATTCATAGTTGGTAAGTGGTTTGATGTGGATCAGAAATGAGGATTTATCTCATGGCCCTTTTTCTGCTCCTTTTCCATTTATAGGAAGTAAGTGGTCTGATGTCCATCAGAAACAAGGATTTATCTCATGGCCCTTTTTCTGCTGCTCTTCCATTGATAGCGAGTGAGTGGTCTGATGTGGATCAGAAATGAGGATTTATCTCATGGCCCTTTTTCTGCTGCTTTTCCATTGATAGCGAGTAAGTGGTTGGATGTGCATCAGAATTGAGGATTTATCTTATGGCCCTTTTTCTGCTACTCTTCCATTCATAGGTTGTAAGTGGTCTGATGTACATCAGAAATGAAGATTTATCTCATGAGCCTTTTTCTGTTGCTCTTCCATTTATAGGGAGTAAGTGGTCTGATGTGGGTTAGAAATGAGGATGTATCTCATGGCCCTTTTTCTGCTTCTCTTCCATTCATAGTTTGTAAGTGGTCTGATGTGCATTGGAAATGGGGATTCATCACATGGCTCTTTTTCTGCTGCTCTTCCTTTCATAGCAAGTAGGTGGTCTGATGTGGATCAGAATGAAGATTTATCTTATGGCCCTTTTTCTGCTGCTCTTCCATTCATAGCTTGTAAGTGGTCTGATATGGATCAGAAATGAGGATTTGTCTCATGGCCCTTTTTCTGCTGCTCTACCATTGATAGCAAGTAAGTGGTCTGATGTGGATCAGAAATGGGGATTTATCTTGTGGCCCTTTTTCTGCTGCTCTTCCATTCATAGGTTGTGAGTAGTCTGATGCCCATCAAAAATGAGGATTTATCTCAGCTCTTTTTCTGCTGCTCTTCCACTCATAGGAAGTAAGTGGTCTGATGTGCATTGGAAATGAGGATGTATCTCATGGCCCTTTTTCTACCATGCTTCCATTCATAGGGTGTAGGTGGTCTGATATGCATCAGAAATGAGGATGTATTTCATGGCCATTTTTCTGCTGCTTTTCCATCCATAGTTTGTAAGTTGCTGATGTGCATCAGAAGTGAGGATTTATCTCATGGATCTTTTTCTGTTACTCTTCCATTCATAGGAAGTAAGTGGTCTAATGTGCATTGGAAATGAGAATTTATCTCATGGCCCTTTTTCTGCTGCTCTTCTATTAATAGGAAGTAAGTGATCTGATGTGGATTAGAAATGAGGATTTATTTCATGACCATTTTTCTGCTGCTCTTCCAATCATAGGGAGTAAGTGGTCTGATGTGCATCAGAAATGAGGATTTATCTCACAGCCCTTTTTCTGCTGCTCTGTTATTCATAGTTTGTAAGGGATCTGATACATAGCAGAAATGACAATTTATCTCATAGCTTTTTTTCTTCTGCTCTTCAATTCATAGGGAGTAAGTGGTCTAATGTGGATCAGAAATGAGGATTTCTCTCATAGCCCTTTTTCTGTTGCCATTCCATTCATAGTTTGTAAGTGGTCTGATATGCATTAGAAGTGAGGATTTATCTCATGGACCTGTTTTTGCCACACTTCCATTCATAGGAAGTAAGTGTTCTAATGTGGATCAGAAATGAGGATTTATCTCATGGCCTTTTTCTGCTGCTCTTCCATTCATAGGTTGTAAGTGGTCTGATGTCCATCAAAAATGAGGATTTACTGCATGGCCCTTTTTCTGCTGCTCTTTAATTTATAGGGAGTAAGTGGTCTAATGTGCATCAGAGATGAGGATTCATCTGATGGCCCTTTTTCTGCTGCTCTTCCCTTTGTAGTTTGTAAGTGGTCTGATGTGCACCAGAAGTGAGGACTTAACTCATGGCCCCTTTTGTGCTGCTCTCCCAATCATAGGAGGTAGGTGGTTTGATGTGCATCAGAAATGAGGATTTATCTCATGGCCCTTTTTTTGCTGCTCTTTCATTTATAGGAAGTAAGTGGTCTGATATGCATCAAAAGTGAGGATTTATCTCATGGCCTTTTTTCTGTTGCTCTTTCATTCATAGGGAGTAAGGTTTTTGATGTGGATCAGGAATGAGGATTTATCTCATGGCCCTTTTTCTGCTGCTCTTCCATTCATAGCAAGTAGGTGGTTTGATGTGGATCAGAAATGAGGGTTTATCCCATGGCCCTTTTTTTGCTCCTTTGTCATTGATAGCAAGTAAGTGGTCTGATGTGGATCAGAAATGAGGATTTATCTCATGACCCTTTTTCTGCTCCTCTTCCATTGATAGCAAGTAAGTGGTCTGATGTGCATTGGCAATGAGGATTTATTGCATGGTCCTTTTTTCTCCTGCTATTCCATTCATAGGGAGTCAGTGGTCTGATGTACATCAGAAATGAGGATGTATCTCATGACCCTTTTTCTGCTGCTCTTCAATTTATAGTTTGTAAGTGGTCTGATATGCATCAGAAGTGAGGATTTATCTCATGGCCCTGTTTCTGCTGCTCTTCCATTCCTAGGTTGTAAGTGGTCTGATGTGCATCAGAAATGAGGATTTATCTCATGGCCTTTTTTCTGCTGCTCTTTCATTCATAGTTAGTAAGTGGTCTGATGTGCATCAGAAATGAGGATTTATCTCATGGACCTTTTTCTGCTGCTCTTCTATTCATAGGGAGTAAGTGGTCTGATGTGCATCAGAAATGAGGATTCATCTCAGGACCCTTTTTCTGCTGCTCTTCCATTCATAGGGAGTAAGTTTGTCTGATATGCATCAGAAATGGGGATTCATCACATGGCCCTTTTTCTGTTGCTCTCCCATTCATAGCCAGTAAGTGGTCCAATGTGCATCAGAAATGAGGATTTATCTCTTGGTCCTCTTTCTGCTGCTCTTCCATTCATAGGAAGTAAGTGGTCCAATGTGCATCAAAAATGAGGATTTATTTTGTTGTCTTTTTTTTACTGCTCTTCCATTCATAGGAAGTGAGTGGTTTGATGTGCATCAGAAATGAGGATGTATTTCATGGCCCTTTTTCTACTGCTCTTCCAATCATAGGGAGTAAGTGGTCTGATGTGCATCAGAAATGAGGATTTATTTCATGGCCCTTTTTCTGCTGCTATTTCATTCATAGTTTGTAAGTGGCCTGGTATGCATCAGGAGTGGGCATTTATCTCATGAGCCTTTTTTCTGCTGCTCTTCCATCCATAGCAAGTAAGTAATCTGATGTGGATCAGAAATGAGGATTTATCTCATGACCATTTTTCTGCTGCTCTTCCACTCATAGGGAGTAAGTGGTCTGATGTACATTGGAAATGAGGATTTATCTCATGGCTCTTTTTCTACTGGTATTCCATTCATAGGGAGTAAGTGGTCTGATGTGCATCAGAAATGAGGATTTGTCTCATGGCCCTTTTTTGGCTGCTCTTCCATTTGCAGTTTGTAAGTGGTCTGGTGTACATCAGAAATCAGGGTTTATCTCATGGCTCTTTTTCTGCTGCTCTTCCATTCATAGGAAGTGGGTAGTCTGATGTGCATTGGAAATGAGAATTTATCTCATGGCCCTTTTTCTTCTCCTCTTCCATTCACAGTTTGTAAGTAGTCTGATGTTTATCAGAAATAAGGATTTGTCTCATGGCCCTTTTTCTGCTGCTCTCCCACTCATAGGGAGTAAGTGGTCTGATGTGCATTAGAAATGAGGATTTCTCTCATGGTTCTTTTTCAGGAAGTAAGTGGTATGATGTGAATCAGAAATGAGGATTTATCTCATGGCCCCTTATCTGCTAATCCTTCATTCATAGCAAGTAAGTGGTTTTTAGTGGTTTTTTCATGTATAGCCAGTAGGTGTTTTATGATTCCAAATGAATGTCAATTTCACTACTCCTTTACCTGTAGCAATCATATGATGTGGACTGTGATCCCATTCACATAATACTAATGATTGCATTTTTTTCACTCCTGTGATATTTTCCAGCTGGTATGCCTCAATTTGATTTTCTGATGTTATTCATATCAGCTTTAAAATATTTAGGATGTAAGCCAACTTTTTGATACAAATATTGTATTTTTAATGTCTTCCCATTATTTTCATTCAGAATGTAAGTGTTTTTTTCTTTATTCTGTTTCAAATACATAACTTATCTTTGATATTAGACAGTTGTGTCTCTTTCTTTATTCATAAGCTTGGTTGGCTAATATGACTTAGATTGTGCAAACTGAGTATTCACAGCAGGTTGACATCTGTAATCTAATCAATCATGTGTTCTGCTAACATGTATTCTTCCATAGATTTCCTCATCTACCATGCATCACATTCTTGTGGTATATTCAATTACATGATGGGCCACTCATTGTCTGAATGCACATTTTTCAGGTCACTTCAAAGGAGCAGGCATGGAAAAATGTCCTTCAACAAGGAATAGGCATGTTATTCAACCTTGTATATACTCAAGCCATGATTATATTTTTATATATAGGACTTTTGCTTGTTTTTCAACATTCTTTTTTTCTTGTTCAAGGCAAGCTCCCTGAGCCATTCAAAATGGCTGTAGAAAAGTATCACATATCTGGCAAATCTGCTCAAGTGGCCAATGAACTTGAGGGGCTTCATGACCACTATCTTGCTGCTAGCACTGAAACAAGGAGGAAACTTATCATGGATGTGGTCATGCACCATCCAATCTGAGTAGTTAAAGGGATTAATGCTTCAATCCTGAGTTGGTTTTCTAGCCTAGAGCTCTTTCCTTTCTCTTTCCTTTCTTTAACAAAATGCTTCTGTCTTTTTTTCTCCAATGTACTATAGAAATGTATGAAAGTATTACCTATCAAATCATTCATGAAATATGACTGCCATCATATCTGTTTGTCAGCACATACATATGTATATTGAAATGTTTTGTGAACAACCTGTATGGAATTCCAATACAGTATATGTATTTGAAATTTCATTGTATCTACAGTATGTATATATAGCAAGGAAAAGTGTTTGACAAAATGAATTGGAAAACAATATATGTAAGAGGATAGATGGTTTATTAATGTACATTTGTAAATCCATGTGGAGGAAAGACATGGGTGTTCTTCTGAACCTGTTCAAACACAACTATCCATTCTTGGCTTCTTTTTTTCCTTTTTGCTAGCCATGTTTATATATAGTATTGAAATATATAATTGTATCCATGAGGCAACATATAATTATCATTCATTTTCAAAAAATGGTTCACATCTAACCCATACAATAAAACTACATATATGATTGTCCTATATTAATTATTAAACACATGTAGTACATATATGTAATAGAAAGAGAAAAGAGAACATGCATATGGTTATTAAAGGAACATCATACTATATTTGATTATTAATGGTATTTACCAGCCCTCACATTCTCTCCTTATACTATAACTTGACGTTGTTGCCATGCTTGAAAACAAGTCATTGCTCCTTCTACATATTCTCATAGTGAATAGCATTTCTATATGTGTCACTGTTGGCACTGGTTCCACTGTTATTGCTGGAGAGCTGGTCATTGAGGGCATTTAATCCAGGCATCTTTATGTACCTAGCTTTGTCTTGCTTAAATGATTACTCACAGTATGTAGGTGCCAAAATCTGATCAGTTCAAGTGGATAACCAGGAACATGGATACAGGAAAAAGCCCATAGATTATAAAATACATGGGGAAAACAGGAACTATGAAAGGGAGAGGGTTATATGTATGTAATCATTAGCACTAGTTAGAAAACTAGATAGCAGATATATACATGCAAATTTGTCAGCAATCAAAACCAATTATTACTATCAGATACATATGCATATCTCAGGAAGGCTGGGTTGGACAAGAGAATTGATGGTACTATAGTGAGGATGGAGAAGGAGAAGGTTGTTAGCTGCATGCACTGTGCAAATGCTAAACATTGTAACAGTTTTGGTCACCATATTCTTACATATGTATGAATAACTTGTAGTTCTCACCAGATTACATTACCATCTATTGGATGGAAACTGCTATGATTTGCCTCAATTCTTTTCTCCCTTGTCATCCTCACTTACTTTCATTGGCTTAACCTGGTGCTTCTATTTTATTAGAGTGCTCTAGAACATACAACATGTTTATCACACACCCTTATCTTTCTTATCTTTACTTCTCCTTCTTTTTGAATCTTCCTTGCTTAATCATGGATGTTCTGTAACCTTCCATGACCTTCCACTGTGCAGTATATAAGCCTAAGTGCTTTGTCTCTTGTACTCTAGCTTAGTCCTGCTCAATCTACCTTGTCCCCTTTCACTCTTCTCATTGAAACTTGCTGCTACCCCTTTGGTAGGCAGACTTACCCTTGAACCATCAACTATACATCCTAATTGACAGAACCCTTGATCCTAGTGGCAAGTACTTTGTCTAGACCTCAAACCCTTGACCCTACATTCTAGTTCTTTGAGCCTACACTTGTTCCTACACAAACCAAGCATAACAAAAGGACTAAGCTTTTTGTTTAGGACTGTCATTGTTACAGATCCCTCACCATTCCTCCCCAATAAACCTCTGCCCTAGAATGAGCCCTATTGCATATACATAGGCTCACCACCACAGATCTCCTCTCAGACTTTTCACTGTTACCATTCCCCACTACCCCTTTGAACAAGGACTTAGATACCAACCTCCCTGACACTGTAGAGCAACAGGGAGACACTGACCCCACCTGCCACCTCTTTTCAACACTCAATATCCCTAGAGCCCCCATGCCACCCTCCCCCACCCCAATCACTTCTCACCTCCTTCTATTTCCCTTTCAAGTGCTCCATCCTACCCCTGCC
>JBBPUI010001075.1:0-12367 GCA_038094615.1 Heimioporus aff. retisporus | reverse complement strand
AATGATGACTCACTGCTCAAAAAACTCCCCATCCATCTGTTCCTTCTGCTTGCACTCAATACAATCATTATGATTGTAACAATCACAAGTGATTGTTCACATCACCTCCCAGGACAGGGCCTTACACAACTAGGCTTGTGGCAGGTGCTGGCAGGGTGGCAACAGTGCAGGGCAGTGGTTGGCATTGGCACAGTCACGCTTCTCATTGTCCAAACCTGGGATTGACAACAGGCTGGTGGCACAGTGTGGGGGGCAGGGGGGAATGGCACAGCACTGTCTGTGGCATGCCGGGCACATGCAAACAGAAAGGGAGGACAGAACAGTCACATTTCTCTGCATGGCACAAGCACCACCACACAACACAGCTGTGGCATCCCAAGGCCTGCCAGTGCACTTTGACCTTAGCAAAAATTTCCCTCTCCCTGATGAGTCAGCAGGGGTGGTGCACATGGGTGGCGTACACTGTATGTGCCCACATGCACACATGTGATTGACACTGTAGGGGCCATCTTAGCTAATCATTGGATGCCCAAACATGGCTTACAATGGCCTAATACAGATTATGTGAACATGGCCCCCCAACACCCCCCCCCCCCATGCCACACACACACCACACATGCTGCACAGCCCCATCTGCTGAGCCTGCCAAGATCCCACACTGTGCAGCAGCCTGTGTATTGGCATGTTGACCCTGCATAGCACAAAATGGGGGTCAACCAGGGGTCAACTGCATGGTCAACACACACCATTCCCATGCTAGGTATCTCCCATGTACATGATGTCTGAGCTTGAAAATATTCTCACACTCCTGAACTTTTGATCACTGTCATCATACAATCTCTTTTTTGTGTCCAAAAGTACAACATCCTCTCTCAGCTTGATTCAGATCTTTCTGCTTGTTCCATCACTTCTAACACCAATCTTAGTGTTGCTACTATCCCTAGACTTCATTTCCAAGAGTATTTCACTCTTCAAAAATCACTTGGAAGCTATCCATTGAAGTTCTCCTCTAGTGTGTTACTTGTTTGATCACCAATAACAAGGCCAAAAGTGCTGTCCAGGTCACCAAAATGCTCTTCACTATTACCAACCAATCCCCACATTCCAACACAGTTCACCTTTACCTGAAGAATATTGGTATGAAAGCTGTAATCAGGTCCAAACAACCCCTGCTCTCAATCAAGTATCACAAAGTGGGGTTGGATTCTGCCTATACCCATAAAAATTAAACTGTGAAGTCAAATAAGACCAAAATCAATTGCCTATGGCCAGATGGTCACAATCTTTGTAAGCATAGACCCACTTAGTGGCACTTGGATAAGAGTAGAAGTCATTTGGACCTGATTACAGCTTTCATACCAACCTTTTTCAGGCAATAGTGAACTGCATTGGAATGAAGGGGTTGGTTGGTAATAGTGAAGAGCATTTTGGTGACCTGGACAGCACTTTTGGCCTTGTTATTGGTGATCAAACAAGTAACACACTAGAGGAGAACTTCAATGGATAGCTTCCAAGTGATTTTTGAAAAGTGAAATACTCTTGGAAATGAAGTCTAGAGACAGTAGCAACACTAAGATTGGTGTTAGAAGTGATGGAACAAGCAGAAAGACCTGAATCAAGCTGAAAGAGGATGTTATACTTTTGAACACAAAAAAAAGATTGTATGATGACAGTGATCAAAAGTTCAGGAGTGTGAGAATATTTTCAAGCTCAGACATCATGTACATATGTGTATCTTTGTTTGTAGCACCAAACAACATCAACTATCACTTCATTTCATGAAGATCCTATGGTTCATCACAAAAGTGACAAAACTGCTATAATGTAGTGCTTGTTTTTAAATGGACATATCTCTTCCACTTCTGGATGGAATCACATGACCCAAGAACTGGTAGGTAGCCAGGAGCATGTACCACCATTTGTCCCACCAACACTAAGCACCATTCCCACAGGTAGGAGCAGTACACTCCATGTACTGTGAAATGGCCAAACATTGTAATAGTTTTGGAAGTCACTATACTTCCTTGCACTTTCCAAAATGTTGGGACCCACACATGTCACTGCCAAGCAATGACAACAAACACTTGACACCATGAACCACTATTCACAAAGGGTTTAGGAGCTTGAGTACCAAAGGATGGGGCTGGACCAACACAGGCACAGGCTGCCCTGCAGCAGGCAGTTAGTGATGGCCAAGAAGCTGCACAAAGCACAAGAGAGCTACTGTAATGGGGCTCCTTGGCTGGGTTGGAGTGGTTGGTTCTGACAGACAACCACAACCTGGTTTCTTCAATCAAGAACATGGAGGAGGTGGTGGAGGTGCCACTTCTTCAAAAGGAGAAGTATTCTTGGATTCAGGGTTGTACAATGGCTCCCTGGCCAAATTTGAAGAATGGTGGACCAAAATAAAGGCCTGGTTGGATTACAATCCCAAGCAATTCATGATGAGCAATGGTGCTGGCAGGCTGGAACCACATGACACCAACTGAGCCTATGCCATCCTTGTATGCCTAAAAGGAGCATAAGGTGGCCATTATGCAGACATGGAGCTGACAAAGCTCACCAACCAGACCAATACCTTGATGGACTGGGATTGGTTGCAGATTAAGATTGAGGCAGTCTTTTGGCCACAATTGCAAAAGGATTTTGCCTGAGATAAGCTGATGAAGCTGAAACAGGGTAAAAGAGAGATTGTTGATTTTATAGCCAAGTGGCTAAAATATTACCATATTGCTGGTCTTAATAATGCCTCAGGGGTGTACTTGCTGGAAGGGGCAATTACCTCTGAGATAAGACAAGAATTATTCAAGGGACACCACCAACTCATGGTGAAGCTCACCTTGAATGAGATAAAAACTATTGTCCTGTAGATCAAGGCTTATAGTAGATTCCAAGGAGTGGGGGGTGCAAGCCCATCTACTCAGAAGACCATACAAGAAGTGGCATGTGTAAATGCCACCAATAATGAGGGCAAGGTCAAGAAAGGTGCTTGCTTCAATTGCAGGAAGGAGGGACATCTTTTCCATAATTGCATGAAACCCAAAGTCTAGTGTCCTGAGTGTAAATTCTTAGGCAATTCCCATAAGGACAATTGTTCATGCAAGAAGAGGAGTGCTTGCACCACAAAGATGAGTGACAGTGAAACCAAAGACAAAGATGAGAGAGCCAGGGGGTAATTGTTTAGTGTAAATGAGAAGCCCCAGACCAATGGCTCAGAGGCCTTTGCCACAATGTGGGGGATGAATTATGACAAAATGAAAGCCTATTTTTATGACATGAAGGACAATGAGTCCAAAAAGGGAAAAGGCAAAGCAAACTAAACAGTCAGGGTGTTTGGTTTGTGGAGCATCAAAATCACTTCAATTATCTAACCATTGAAGAATCCTTGGATGAAAAGGAATTTGATGTAGTTTTATTTCTTTTACTTATGATAGCCAATGCCAAGGGGCAACTCCTATGGAGCACAGCTGGGGCTCTAAACCAGTGCTTAATTTCCCTTTACAAAAAGACAAAAAAGTTGATGAAGAAGAATTCCCTGATGAAGTACAAACTTGATGTCTTCATATGGGATCTAAGATCCTGCTTGAGGTTAAAGTAGCCCAAGAAGGAAACCAAGAGTTCAAGGAAGCAAACACCCTGCTAGACAGTAGCACTAATTTTATTTTCATCAACAAAGTTTGAGCTAAGGAGCAAGGTTTCACCATGCAATCCCTTCAATGCCCCATTCCCATCTTTAATGTTGACAGCACTAAGAATTCTGCCAGAAACATCACACACTGTGTCAATCTGGTAATCAACTATTTAAAACATCATGAGAAGATCACAGCAGAAGTAACAGATCTTGGAAAATACTTAGTAATTCTCAGGTATATATGGCTGAAAAAACACAATCCTGAGATTAACTGGGAAACAGGTGATGGCAAGATGATGTGTTGCCCCTGAAACTGCTATCTGCTACAGGAATAATTAGTTTTCTTGTGATACTGTGGTAACAAAGAAAATAATGATTCTTGGAATGCCTACCACATTTGTGTTGGGCAGAAAGTGGACCAGGACCTTGCTAAGCTAATGGATGTGATGAAGGATCCATGGGAATTGGTCCCCAAGTGTTATCACAAATACATTCACATGTTCTTTGAAAAAAAGTCAGAGCACATGCCTACATGCAAGCCCTGGGATCACATCATAGATCTCAATGACTCATTTAAGCCAAAGAGGGGCAAGCTGATTCCCCTTTCTGTCATGGAGCAAGAGGAGATTTCAGCTTTTATAGACAATCAGCTACAAAAAGGGTATATATTTCAAGAGTAGGGATGTAACTTGAATGTCCAAGAGGGCAAAGGGTGTTATGCTTGGTCTGGGTAGGAATGAGCATAGGCTCAAAGAACTAAATGTAAGGTCAAGGGTTTGAGGTAAGGATGAAGGACTTGCCACTCAGAGTCAAGGGTTCTGCCTGCTAGGATGTATAGCAGGTGGTACAAAGGTAAGTCTGCCTACCAATGAGGTAGCAGCGGGTTATGATGAGGGGAGCAAAGGGAACAAGGTAAGATTGAGCAGGACTAAGCTGGAGTACAAGGGACAAAGTATCTAGGCTTATATACTGCACAATAGAAAGCCATAGAAGGTTATGGAATAACTATGACTAAGCAAGGAAAGTTTGAAAGGAAAGAGAAGTAAAGATAACAAAGATAAGGGTGTGCAATGAACACATTGCAGGTTCTAGAGCACTCTATTGAAGGAGAAACATCAGGTTAAGCCAATGATGACAAGCACAAATGACAAAGAGAAAAGAATAGGGGCAAATTGTAACAAAGGGTAGCAGAGGATGAGAAGCTTCTAGTGGGAATACTCACTAGATGATATCACAGATGAACAATCAAGATCTCTGATTGAAGATGATCAGGAGGCTTGTGATGAAAGGAGTTGATTGTAGTGACTCCATTGTTGATTGTTCATCAATATTGGGTGGTTTATATACATGTAGAATGTATGTACTTGTTGTGTCTATTCTAGAGTATTCTAACCAATAGCACAACATTCTCCATTTCAAATGACAGTGGACAGCTTATGAATCATGGTCAGTAAGCATCTGGAATGTTCTTCAGTTTTCTATGACATTTCAGGTCATTCCTTCTGTGATCCTAGAACACCTGAAGGGTTCTGGAATGATCCTTCACAGTTCCTACTCTGATCCTATGGATTTGGAACTTTTGCTAATGTCTAGATAATATCAGGTGATCATGTATCATATAAGCTACATTCTCAACACTCCTCCTCAGTGGAATATTTGAAATGGGGATTATCATCAAGATTGTTTCTTGATGTGCACAAAAGTATGGGCTTTCCTTCCTTCCTCAAATTTAATCTTCCCAAGATTCTTGGTAAAGATGTTTGTAAATTGTAAATTGGTTTGAACATAGAATAATTCAATTCCACCAAATTCAACAGCTTCATGAATATAATGTTGAGGGATTCAAACATGTTTGGTGTGACCTTCCTATGCTGGATTAGAGGCCAAGAAGATGACTCCTTGATTATCAATGCACATGGGTATTTTGATCTGAGGTAAATGTAACTCCTCAAATAGGTTTGAGATCCATTGGATCTGTTTCACACATTCTGTCATTCCACAGTATTCTGCTTCTGTTGATGACAAGTGAACACATTTCTGCCTTCTGGAAAGCCATGAGACTATTCCATTAGCAAGAAATATGGCATATCCCATAGTTGATCTTGATCATTCAATATCAGTGTCTGAATAAGCAATGAGCCTATTGTTATTGCCCTTAGCTGAATAGATAATCCCTAAATGTGGTGTTATGATTGACATGGACCCCTATTCTTTTTCCTCTTCCTCCTTAGACTTTACCTTTCTCCCTAGACACTATGAACTCATTTCCTCACACAGATATTGATTTCATGCTATGATCAGCTGCACCTGATCATTCTTTTTTTAGATATTCCTATGTGTTTCCTCTCATGCAGCCTAGTCCCATTTATACTTACATTTCCCTTCATCACAAACAGCTTCACTGATCATAGTTCACTGTGCATCTATACTTAGATCCCATAGTCTTCATGGCTATCCTACCACTACTCAGGATGACTCCTTAGATACTGCCTTCAGGCCACCTCAGTAGTATATATACCCAACTGCTATGTACAATATCCTTAAGCAATTCCTACAGTTTTCACCTTCACTTGTCTCATTTCAGCCCTCAGTCCCCAAGGGAATAGTACCCCTTGTCTCCTTCAACCTTCATCTTTCAAGTCACTCCAATATAGTGAAACCCTTGATCTCTGGTCGTCTAACTACTCAACCCTGAGTTTCAGAACCTTCAACTCCAGTCACAATCCCAAAACCCCTTGGCTTGTCCCTGAGTACATCAGCTCTTGTTACTCTTGTCATCACCCCTTTGGCTAGTTACTCTAGGTCCAAAACCTTTGTCTCTTGTCTCTTAACTTGTGCAGGTGATCCTACCAAGTCTTCACTTGTCTCTACCTGGGCCAAGTGTAATATGTGGAATATGGGATAGATAGCAAACAATTTGTAGTGTTCTTTGCAAATGTTCTTCAGTAGGATTAGTGGAGAACTGTGACATTTTGATCACTGCATATGCAATGTCAGGTCTGGTTCTGAGCATTATATATAGCAAGGATCCAATAACAGACTGATATTGGCTTCTCAACTTGGGATTAGCTATTTCCTCATTTGGCCTTGGATTGTAACCAGTAAGAAGTGGAACTAGAGTTTCCATACAGTTCTCTTGTCCAAACCACTTGATTGCTTTATCAGCATATTTGCATTGATCAAGGGTAATGGTTCTCTTGATATGGTTGTGAGTGATTTCCATACCAAGGTATTCTTTGGCTGTGCCAAGATCTCATGATTCCCATTTCTTCATGAAATTCTGTTTGTGGGAAAGTACTTGAGATTTGTTACTGCCTATGAATAGGGCATCATCAACATAGATAATAATGAGGACAATTTCCTTCCTGATGTGTCTGATATAAATGCCTGAATTGGAAATGCATCTCTTGAAGCCAAAGGCAACAAGAGATTGATGAAGCAGCTTGTTCCATTGCAATGCTGCTTGTTTGAGCCCATAAATGGCTCAATTAAAGCAACAGATCTTAGATTCCTGGCCCTTAACAATGAAGCCTTCTGGTTGAGTCATATAGATTTCCTCATCCAGTTCACCAAATAGAAAGGCTGTTTTGACATCTAGCACTTCAATTTCCCAATCATTTAATACTGCAAGTGCAAGTATCAATTGCACAAACTCAAACCTGGCAACAGGTGAGAATGTCTCTTCATAGTCTATTCTGAAAATCTGTATGAAGCCCTTAGCAATGTATCATGCATTGACTCTATAGCCTGGACAAATGGCAAGTACCCATCACCTTTTGATAGGTACATGACCGTTTGGTAAATTTACCAAGTTCCAGACTTTTTGCTTGTGAAGCAATTTGATTTCATCATTGCATGCTTTGTACCAAGCTTGTGCTTGATCTCAGGGTAATTTTGCAATATCCTGGTAGTTCTTCAGACGTGTCCAGTCTGATGGACTAATCATGGCTGATAAATGATGAGTGATCCATTTTTTACTGTAAAGATTTCCAAGATCTTCTTCATTTGTTGGTTTAGGGTTGTCTACAGCTTGTGCCAGTTCTAGAGCAATGTCTTCTCCCATTGGAGATGACTCCTCCTGAATTGATTGTAGTCCTTGCTCTATTTCTCTCTCAATTTGTACAAGAGGTTTATCTCCATACATATGTACTATCTGGTAAGATATGAAGTATTGGTACTCTCTGTGGTCCTCTTTAATCAACAGGTGCTCTAAAAGTGGAGCATGGTTCTTGCAATGGATGGTAATGATGCAGAAGAGCATGGAATTCTGGAAGTCCTTGTCCAGAATGTTGTCTAGGAGACATCCAATTCACCAGTCATTGTATTGGAACTCTCCAAACATTTTCTTTAAAAGAAGAATGTGGTGGTGATGTGAGAGGTGAGTCTGAGATAAGTTTTCACTTGTGCTGATATCAATCCAATATAGAACTGTGATCTCCAGTGTCCAGTTATTGCCATATGACTCCTGATCACATTGGTGATACCCTGAATGGGCTGTCTGATTTTTGTTCAGGTCAATTAGGTGAATTTGGAGAAGAAGGTGGAGCAGGAGGAACTGGTTCTACTTCTCTCCAATCCCAATCATATGGATCATCTTGGTCATCATTCTTGGTGTTAGTGTGACTTCTGGAGTTTCTAGAAGGTCTAGGATAATGATGAATTCATTCTCTGGATACTCCAGATAAAGGAACTGGTATAAAAGTGCACTTTGGCGCTTGTTGAGGTGGTGGCTGCATTTGTATTTGCTGATTCAGCAGCTCTTCTTCTGGATGGTCTTGATTTTCAATTTGAATAGGAGCAGGTCCATCTTTTTGATCTCTGGAACAATACAGAAAGTGATTCTCATCAAATGTAGCATTTGTGGAAACAACCATACAATGTCTCTTTTGAGACCAGCAATACCATCCTTTAGTATTAGGTTCATACCTGATGAAGGTCATCTCTTCAGATTTGGAAGATAGCTTGTCTGCCCTTTGATCTGATGGTACAAACACATAAGCATGACATCTGAATACTCTGAAATAGGAAGTATCTGGTTTCTTTCCATTGAATATTTCAATTGGAGTTTTCCATTTGTGACAAAGCATTGGTTGGTGATTATACAGATGCAAAGTGGTCTCTACAGCATCTTGCCAGAACACTTTAGGAAGACAAGCATGTTGGCACATGCTTCTAGCTTTTTCCATGATGGTTCTGTTGAATCTCTTAGCTTGACCATTTTGTTGTGGAGTATTTAGGACAGATGTTTGATATGTCACCCCTCTGGATGAGAGGAATTCATGAAACTCATGACTCATGAATTCTCCTCCTAAGTCCAAACATACTGAGGTTAAGGTGTGAGCAGTAAAATGTTCTGCTCATGAAACCATGTTTTGGAAGTGCTGCAAACAATCCAATTTTACCTGCAAAAAGGAAAGCAAAGCATAATAGTTATCAATGAAAGTAAGAATATATCATGCACATGATTGGGGTTCTACCAGCATTGGCCCCATAAGGTCCATGTGAACCAGAGCCAGCAAGTGAGTGGTGTATTTTCCTGATTCCAGGAAAGGTGGATTGAACATCTTGCCAAGCATACAACCTTTACATCTTGGGTTGTTAGTCAGTTCCTTAATTGAAGGAATACCCAATGCATGCCTTGTGGCATGTCAGAGTACATTCTTTGATGGATGTCCCATCCATTGGTGCTATAGATGATACTCATTTCAATCTGCAAGGGAGGTTGAAATCTGAGACATTGGAGTAATCGATGTTGATTGTAACCAATGCAGATTGTTAGTAGGAGATAATGTGATGGCAGTAATCACCCTGTGTCCTTCCTTGTTTCAGATGTGTGTTCTATCATGCATACTCTCACAACACTAATTGTGGGCAAGAAGTGATGGTACAGTCGACTCCCTCATAACCCATACCATGTATGACCCATTTAGCTACTCTCAGAGTCTCTGTTGTCACATGACTCATACATCAAATGGTGGTAATTTTGTGGGTTATGAGGGTGTATAGGTTATTGGTGAGGCCTGTAGTAAGCACAGAGTTTTTGGTGCATCCCAACAGGTATGGGTTATGAGGGAGTCGACTGTATTGATAGTAATTGACAAGATGCTTGTGGAGCATACCAGACTTCTTGTAACTTGACTGTTGGATGTGAGTCTTGACCTACTTGCTTAATAAGCACAGTTCTTGGTCTGTGCATCAAGACCTTGTTGCCATCCTAGTGTAAATACCAAGATTTACAAAATCATCCAAAAACAGTAATAGATGGTCTGTACAGCCACTATCAATCATCCAATAAGTATACAAAATTTGCTTGAAGAATTGTTTATGATTCTATCACCCTGTGCAGTTGGCCCAATATAGAAACAAAGGTATTCATTGGTCTCCTTGTCATACACTACATCCTCATAGTATTTACTATGGTCATCTTGTACTGCTTTGTTGTAATTATGAAACTGTGGTTCAGTAAAAGAAGACAAAGTCTCAGACACAGTGCCTGGTACAATTCCTTCAAATGAAGAACATGGTAACCATATTTGAAAGTCCTCTCAATTACCAATCAATTGGTACATCAGATGAAGTGGAAAGTCTGTAGAAGGTGGATGAGAGGGTAAAGCATCAGAAATAGAAGAATTGAAATGAGAAGTGTTTGAAACAAGTCCATGAAGTGAAAATGTCTGCTTATCCTTGCCTTTTCCTTTCTTATTCTTTCTTCCTTTTGGTGTTGGTGTCTCATTCCTGGGAATGGTTCCTTTGATCACAGGTGCAATATCTCATTCAATCCATGGTGGGTAATTTGGTTGTTGTACACTCTCTACATTTGTATCTTCTCTTTCACAGCATTTTATAGGTCTTTGCAACTCATTCATCTGTCTGTGCCTCAAGGCAGTCTGTCCATGGTGAGTCTGCTCTTGTTCATATTCATCCATTCCATGGTCCATTATCTGGACCAACCTTCTCTTGTACCATCATGTTGCAAATCTTTATCAGACATTATCCTTTCACTATATACTCATTTTCTTCCTCTTGTCCTTTCAATTGTCATCCATTTTGTACCTTTTTGCATCCATTTTATCATGGGTAGAGTCCAGGTTTTGCCTGGACTATAAATATGTGCTTCAATATTAAATAAAGGGACCTTCCTTTGTTCAAATGTCCATCTCTAAGTGTGAGCAAGTGCCATCTCACATTTCAATTTGATTTGTCAAGCCTTATTCTCTCCACTTTGTTTTTTTCTGCTCTCAATTTGTCATTTCTCCCTACTGTTGACCTATCTGGACTTGACAAATCCACTCAAAAATCAACCCAGACCCTCATTGGATCATGTCCTAACATGCCTTCAGTAGTTCCAGTCTGTCCTCCGTTTCTAACCTCCTGAGGAACCCTTTGGACAATTTTGTCTCATCCTCCACCATGAACTCACCACCATTTCAACACACCTACCCTCCCTTGCCTTCTCTACATCAGATCTTGACTGTCTCCTCCTGATTAACAATGTTGGGAGAGGGGGTTGGTGGGGAAATGTAAGGGGAAGAAATTGATGATCCAGCACCTTCTGATGTTTTAAAGTGAGTTTGCACAGGGATGAAAGGACCACAAGGATGCAATATCCATACCAGTGTTGATCTTGATGGTTGCATCAGATTCTCCTTCTTGCCACATGTCATGGTTCTCACCTTCAACAATCTCAGATTGCATGTGCACATCTTCTGGTGCAACATCATCTGCCCAATTCATGCCAGCTTCTGTCCATTTCTTGTCAAAAGTGATGGTAAGCTTTATGGAGGTTGCTGAAGTAGTTCTGATCAGTTTCATTTATGCTGACAGCATGTGCAAAATCATCACTGATGATTTCATTGGCTTTGGCCTTATTCTTCCCTTTTACATCTCATCCCTTAGGACAGTTTTGTCTTGAAGTGAAGCCTTGATGATTGTGGCTTGCATTCAGATTGCCAAGATGGTGATGTCTTGGAGGGAAGGCCTGCTGACCAGAACAGTCCATGCAGCCTCTTCTGGATTGTGTTCTTCTTTGCTGTTTGGGATACCAAGAGTTAGATTTAGGTGGTCCTGTCATGTCCCATGCCTTCACTCTCTTGCCTGACCACATCTGCCCCTATCCACTCTACCCATCTCTGCTATGTCCGATGTTCCATTGTCTTGTTCCACTCCTTCTTACTTCTCTGCTTTGTGTCTTATGATCGGTTGTTGTTGCTGGCAACTGTCTGATCCCTGTCTCCATCTCCTTTCCTGTCATTGCACTCTGCTATCCCTTTGTAGTACTCTGTCCTCCCTGATGTTACTAGCATGACGTGTCACAAGGATGTAGCCCTACATACTCCACCACATCCACACTCCATCTACCCTTAGCACCGCATCCAACTCATGTATTTAGTCTTGTACTTTGCTGAGGACTTCCCTCAGTTCATACAGTGGCTCAAAAAACTGCCCCAATGTTTGCATGTTTTGGAGTATATGGCCACTAATGGCGATATCCCTAATCTAATCTAACAGGTGTCAGAGTATGAAATGAAGCCCTTACTCCTGGCTCTCAGATGGCACAAGAGTTGAAAGATTTGGTTAAGGTTTGATGAAATGACAGGCAAATCAAAATGACTACTCATTGGGACAATTTTTTGACTTTATACAAGATTGGGTATTTAGTACTTGGTATGACCTCCCTTGGCCTTAATGACTGCTTGAATCCTTCTGGGCATGCTCTCTATCCATTTCTGACAGTCC
>JBBPUI010001074.1:0-12376 GCA_038094615.1 Heimioporus aff. retisporus | reverse complement strand
CCCGCGCTGGCACCCGAGCGGCGCTCGTGACCCTTGAACAAGACGACCTCGACGCGTCGCGTCAGGAAGAAGCTCGAGTTCCAAAGATCGATCAGATCGGCCACGAGCGTCGAGCGCTTGGGCGGCGGCCCGCGGGAGAATTCCGGGATGGGCATCTTTCCGGCCCATGCGAGCGCCAGATCCTAGCGATCAAGGGGATGTCAGTTCAAACGATCCAAGGGACAGCGAGGGGCAGGAATACTTAAACACGTACGTTCATGAACCGGATCCAATCTTGGTGGTACACGTCGTGCGTCTCCAACACGAGCGGCATTCTGGGAATTTGATCATAGAATTGCTCCATTTCTTGGATCTTCATGGTGTTGAAGGGAGTGTACGATTGAGCTGCATTAGCAGGACGCGAGAAGGCCTCGGGCGTAGGGAGCTGGGTTTCTACGCCCACGACAGCGCTTGGCATACGTGGGGATACCGGGAACCCCGGAGGTCCTGGCATCGGCGATGGCGCACGGGAACGGGAAAGAGGTTGTCCTTCCAATACGTGACCAGAAGGATAAACGTTTTGAGAGTATGGGGACGGTGCGCGAGGGAAAGGAGAGGTAGAACGCATAGGTGGGAGTCCTCTTGACGGAGGGATTGGAGATGGTGCACGAGCACTGTAAGGTGGCTGGCTCTGCCCGTATGGGGAGGCCGCTCTAGCAATTGGTTCGGTGGGTGGACGACCGTACGGAGAGGCCGCTCTAGCAATTGGTTCAGTGGGAGGACGACCATACGGAGAAGCCGCTCGGGCAATTGGTTCGGTGGGTGGACGACCATATGGAGAAGCTGCTCGAGCAATTGGCTCGGTGGGTGGACGACCATACGGAGAAGCTGCTCGGGCAATTGGTTCGGTAGGTGGACGACCATACGGCGATGCTGCCCGCGCAATGGGCTCAGGTCGACCGTAAGGCGACGCTGCGCGAGCGATCGGATCTGGGCCACCCGGGTAAGCCGAGACTTCTTGAGGGCGCGGGTTCGGAGAAGTGGAATACACTGATGGTTGACGATAAGGCGCAGGAGATGGCGCACGATTGTACGCGCCCGATCCTGCGTAGCCAGGGGTCTGGTACGTCGACGCCGGAGATGAATAGACGTTGCTTGGGGGCCCATAAACAGAGTTACGATCCCCTCCGCTAGTGGAGTATTTTCTCTGGCGAGTGGTATACCTTACATCCCTCTCAATTTCTAATTCTGTGAATTTCCGATCGAGATCAGCCGTCTGAGCGCTGGGACTGTGGGTATAGGCGCCATAAGCAGACCCAGTGGCGGCGTAGCCTGGAGGGGGGGCGTCTCCATAGAAACTGCGGCGGCGCTCCCGAGTCTGAATTTCCCTATCGCGTGCAGCGCGGAGTTCGACTTCATTCATGTCTTTATCGAACTGCTTGGAGAGTCGCCTGATCGAGTCTTTTTCCTCCTTCCTCCTACGTTTCTCTTCTGATTTCTGCCTGCTCGAGTGAGTCGACGATGAATGCCGAGTCAATAAAAGGTATACCATTTATTGAGAGCGCTCTCATCCTCTCTAGAAAGGTGGCCACGGTTCCACGAGGCAGCAAACTCCTACACGTGACGTCAGTTACAAAAGGGTGAATCTGAAAGCAAAACCTTACCGCATTCGCAGGCATAGCGCCGGTAGGGAGGATCTGCGTAGCTTCCGCTGGAACCCATTGGATACCCTGAATTACTCCTTGAGATGTTTGATAACTAATTACTGTCAAAGGAGTGGTCTAGCAATAGAACCCGATCGCATACCGCGCGGCAACAGCTCTGTTCGTTATGCGTTATTTTGATTTCGAGGAATCGGTGCGCATAGGAAACTCGCCTGAATGGATGATAGGTAATCTGGCCATCAGGGCTCGTCGAAGTGGTATAAGTAATAGCTCCTGGCTGGATCTGACCACCGGAAGGTGGTGAGAAAGGTTGGGGCATATCATACCCTTGGGCGTTCATGGTGAATCAGAGGAATGACGGTGGGAGGGAAAAAAGGCTGGGATAAGAGGCCTTTTTGTTCTCACCAAATCGGATACGATAATCTCGTACAACGCCTCATGCCATCACCTATATCAAGCCATCTCCGACTTGACACCGTAATCGATAACGCCCATTCCAACACTTGGTCAAGGGTGATCAACCAGCTCCTCAGGGTCGAGGGTCACAGTGCAGTCGCCTTGGTACCCTCTAGCCACCTGAAGAACCTTTCCACCAACCCCGATCGAAAGACAACACGGTTCGTTCCTCGAGGAACGAGCCGAGGGTGCCACTCAACGAGTTTTCGTATGATCAATGATGATTGGGTGTTGGACAAGACGGATCTGTGGCATCTGCCCAGGAACCATACCTATTAGAGACATTGGCCACGCTGAAATGCTTGAAGGCTTCGCCATGATCGTACCGCCGATCAGATACGTCGCTGTTATCAGAATTGTGGAAAGAAAATTGAGATATCGATCACATACGAAAAGTAACATTCTCTAGAGACAAATAGTTGGTTCGCTCCATTTCTGCGGAATCACGCATGCCGCGTCATCCAGTCCCCATGTCAACTATTCACCATCACCTTTCTGTTGCACAATTACCCCGAAATCCCAACGGGAGCCGCAATGAATCTTCAAAACAGCGGTTTCCTTGTTGAATCATGTGCCAAATCGTATAGATTACCATGTCTGTATGTAATATGTCCAGGTTGAACAGAAGCAATTCCTAATCGACTTCATGAAAAGCGCCACCACAAGAGAATGATAAACAATATAGCCACAGCACCGAATGGAGCGTATTGGCGTATCATGGCTTGAATGTTGATCTTCCTTGCTGCCTTGCGATACTTTTCCGACTCTGAGCGGAGCGACGTAGAAAGATGGGACATTTCTAATAATAACAATATTAAAGTCAGAGTGTTGACTCCACAAGGCTGACAAGCAAAAGCTTACTGTCCAGTGAGTCTCCTCGCCAAAGAAGCTCTTCCATATTCTTCGTCATTATCCGAGTGACATCCTGCAGCTCGTCGTTCAGCTTGTCCAGATTTGAACCACCCGCGGCACTGGCAGCTCTGGTATCTCGATATAATCGCGCAGTCTTGGACATGAATGTGTCTTTGGCCGGACTTAAGGGAGTGTCTTCGGATAGGCAAGAGCATGATACGCACCAAATCCGACAAAAGCGTATGGCTTCCGCACCGACTCCACTTTCGAACCGTACGAAAGAGAGAACTCCTTGGAGAGTTCCTCGAGGTAGGAGAACGCCAGTTTCCGAGGATAAGACTTGTCCGCTATTGTCAGGAACACAACATTGTCTGCGAGGAGGTAGCTGAAATGACTGTCAAGTTCGCTACAGCTTGAGAGAAAGCGAGAACAAACTGGAGTGTATACTGTCCACTCTCGATGGAGCACCGTGGCTCAGAGTTGGATGTGATGCGCCTAAATATCAACTTGGCCTGTTGTTTGTGTTCTTGCAGCGCCTGCTCTGTCTGGCGAGTGCATCAGCCTGCAATATTGTCTGAGCTACAGAAAAAAACGTACTTGTTCGTCGTCGACGCTGGCTGCCAGTGGGAGCGCGTCAGCCGCCCGGACTATGATAGTGGAGCGAACCATTGATTCGGTTTTGCAGTACAACAAACTCGCTACGTGTCTAACCAGGACATGGTGATCACATGACCGGCTACCTCTGGGAACTTCATACTGCTGCGGCTTACACCAGGCGTGCATCGATGGTAAGCTCTGTAGGACTTTTTGATGTAACTATGGGGTTAATATGGGGCTTTCGGATGGTTGCCAGCCGTCCTCGTAGGCCCGGTCATCGAGAATTGTGACAGTGTGGTTTTCCCAGAGGCATCTGATTTTCGAGTTCTAGGAGTCCATTGAAGTCACTGGTGCGTCAGGCACCACTGCCACGGTTGTCAGTCTCATACGACCAGCGCTTCAAGCAAGACCGTCCGAGGGAGCTTCACTCGACCATCGTCTCTTTTCACCCATGTTATCCTTGTTCGATGTTCGACAGCAAGTGTGTAGCCGCCTCGTACTTCCCAATTGGACTACTACTAACTCGCATGCGCCTCCTTAGCTCACCTTCTATGGTTCCTACCATACTAACCCCACGAACATCGTCATCCACATCTTCGGTGTGCCCGCTATTCTCTGGTAGGCGCGCTATCTTCCTTCTTGAATCCGTTATCCTTACAATCACCGCAGGAGTGCATTCTCGCTGCTTACCCTCGTGTCACCCCCATCCTTTCTCCCATCTGCCGAATTTGTGTTTAGCGATTACCTTGTCCTTGATATGAACACGCCCATGCTCGTCGCAGTAGTATACTTTACTTACTACTTTATCCTTGAACCCACAGCAGCCGTAAGCTCGTAATTAATTCTCGGATCAAGCGACTAACCGACTGCTGTATATAGATTCTTTACGCGCCACAGATGGCGTTCACCTTGTTGACAGCAACAGCCTTTGCACGTTTCCCTAATGGAACTAGGGATGCAACTATCGTTCACATCATGGCATGGGTCGCCCAGTTCTTCGGTCATGGCCTTTACGAGGGTCGTTCTCCTGCGTTAGTTGACAACATCGTTGGAGGCAGGTTTCACCTTTGGTGCAACAAACCTACTGCTTACAACGCTTCTGTAGCCTTTGTCCTTGCCCCGTTCTTCGTCCACTTGGAATTACTTTTCATGCTCGGTTATCGCCCAGACATGCACAAACAACTCAAGAACGATGTTGGGAAAGAGATCGCGAGGTTACGCAGAGAGCAGGGCGAGAATCGCAGAGCTGCAGAGAAGAAGGCAATCTAGTAGGCTGATCATCATCGAACTGCGGTACATTTAGTAACGCGGATTTAGACCGTCGATGGTTTGATGGACCTCCGCGGGATGGACTGATACTTGACTTTTTGTTGCCATTTCTGTCTCCACATTACTGAATAGCCAGGAGCGTTTGTTGTCCATTCTTCACCTCGTTATGTTCTTTATTCCGGGATTCCGCGGCATAGCCAAGACTTCAACTTCTCTTCTAAGAATGCACGCACGCCGTCCAGAATACATTGCACCAACTAAAAATGCACAGCTAAGAAGTACACCTTGTAGAAGACAGAACTCGTTGATTGTCATGATCTACGGATCGCGCGTGTCCCCACTAAACCAGGCTAGTGGGAGGAGAAACAGCGGGCTCCCCGAGTGGAGTGACATAGCACGACGTCAGGCCACCGTCTACCCTGAAATCTGTGCCCTGTTAAACATTTGTGAGTGATACTCCAGCACACGGCAATATGGAAAATTGGGATGACGAACTGTTATGTAGCTGCTTTCATCACTTGCCACTGGTGCAGAAGACTCAGACATGCACTGTTCCCAGAGCCAACAACACGTACAGAAAAGGGCAGCGTTTGCCTGTTCGACCGCTTCTCCAAAACGGCCCATAGGAAGGTGAACGAGACGACGGTTCTTTTTCTCGTCGGTATTTAGGAAATCCATCAGGAGAGCTGGGCGGGGCGTTGACACATGCAAGGCCAGTCACTACCGCAACAGGACGAATACTTACGCGTCTTCAGAGGGCCGCTGAGGGTAGGTTCGGATCTAAGACAAGAGCCAAGTAGCCACAGAAATCAAAACTCACGGGCAAAGAGCATTCAGACGAATGCCCTCTCTGGCATGCACCATGGCAAGTTCGCGCGTCATTGCAAGCACAGCCCCCTCCAGTCGCCGGGATCAGAATCTTGGAGACCAAAATCTGAAGACAGATGTACCTTTGACGCGGTGTCTGGTAAAGGATCAGCCGGCGCATTCAGACGGGTCCTAGACTACTCACATGCAAGCTGGGGAGTAGCAGCTCCCATGATAGCCACGAAGCTTGCGGTATTGATGATGCTGCCTCCGGCACGAAGACCCTTTGACCCGTCTGTCGGGTTCTGGCGCATCGCGAGAATCGCATACTTGCATCCCCACCACACACCCTTGACGTTAACGCTCATCGTAAGGTCCCAGATGCGCTCCTCCGTGTTCAGCGCGTGATCATCCTCTGGATGCATAATCCCTATGGCTGCATCAGAAGGATTATATAAACACCATTTATATCCGACTCGCCAGCATTGTTGAACTAACGAACGGGTGAACGGTGGCCCCTGCGAAACACTCAAATGGCCTCGTACCATGATGTCGAGCCTACCAAATTCCTTGACAGCAAGATCCACGGCGGATTTAATGTCTTCTTCTTTCGCAACGTCGGCTTTGACGGCCAATGCCTTTACATTTGGAAACCTCTGGTGGATCAATGATACGCCTTTCTCAGCTGCCGCAAGATTTATGTCTACTAGTAAGACGTTCGCGCCCTCTTTCGCAAAGAGGAGCGACGATTCGAGTCCGATACCGCTGTGAGCGAACGTCTGCCCGGACCGATGAAAATCTCTGGGACGTTGGACTCACGAACCAGCCCCAGTGACAAGCGCGGACTACGATCGCGGATCAGGTTTGTCTGTGACTGATGAGCCATCCGCAAAACCTACTTTGTACTGAAGACGACCAGTCATGCTGGGATTGCGATAAGACCCAATCAAAGGTAGGTGTCGATATTTATTTGGCTATTAGCGGAAAACCAAACATTGCTGATCCGAGGCAAGTCTCAACTTTCAAGGTGGTAGTGTGACTAACTCATTCTGCTGAATGAACTAGGTCTATAATATTCACGGGTATTGCAATGCTTTCTAGGGTCATTGCCGGTGTCATCACGTCGAATGCGGTTCGGATGGTCCAGTTTAAATTCGGGCCAGGTGAGTCTCAGAACATACGCCTCGGTGACTGAACCACATAAATACCTTCATACTCGGACCGTACCCTCTAGGAATCCCTTTATTCTCTCTCCTTTGTCCAGAAGTCCGTGATGCCACCTTTTGACCGCTTGCGGCCACGTGTCTACTCCGCTCGTTATCCAAGATGGATGGTTGGCAGACCACTCCTGTACATGTCCTCCGCGCTGGCGTCGCTGGGCGATGCCATGTTCGGCTATGGTCAAGGCATTATCGCTGCGGTCCAGGTCCAGCCATCCTTCATCCATCGCATGTTCGGAAAGACGGTGACAATGGCCCAGATCCAGGCTGGCGACACTGGTGTTGACCCCTGGCTCCAAGGTCCGTCCACCATCCTTCTTTCCGTCCCACCCAAGCCTGACCATTGACATACAGCCATCACCGTTTCATGCCTGAACATCACCGCATTCTTTGCGTCTTTCTTGGCGGCTTACATCTGCGACGTCATGGGTCGGCGGATGTCGGTTCGCCTTGGTGCATTGATGTATCTCATCGCCGCTTTCATCCAAATCTTCGCACCTAACCTTGGGGTTCTGATCGCTGGTCGATCGATCCAGGGCATCGGCGTCGGCATCCTTTCCATGACCGTTCCGATCTTGCAGTGCGAGATTGCCCCCGGGCATGCCCGCGGCCTCTTCGTTTGTATCGAGTACATCTGCTTGAACTTGGGTTATGCAACCTCGGCTTGGGTCGGCTATGGTTTCTTTTTCGCCATGCCTTCCGAGATCTCCTGGAGGGGTCCGTATGTCGTGCAAGCCGCGCTGGCTGCTATCCTGCTTGCTTGGACGTTCATTCTTCCAGAGACACCAAGATGGCTCGTAGCAAACGGCTTTGAACAAGAAGGCCTGCGCGTCCTTGCAGATCTTCACGCGGGTGGCGATACAACACACCCGAACATCGTTGCAACATACGTCGAGATCGTCGCCGCGGTCGATTACGAACGCGAGATGGGTCAAGCTACCTGGCGTCAAGTCTTTTACCAGTACACCCGCCGGTCCATCGTCGGCATCACATGTCAGATGTTTGCTCAGCTCAACGGCATCAACGCTATCCTGTACTTCTTACCTTCCAACCTGACCCGTGCAGGGTTCAGCGTCTCCCGCTCCCTCCTCTACGCTGGTGCCTGCGCTTTCGTTTATTGCTCCGGTACCATCCCCGCGATGTTCCTCATGGACCACTGGGGCCGACGCACTTTCCTTCTCATCGGAAGCGTCGTGCTAGCAGCATCCCTTTCCATCGTCGGCGGTCTCCAGTACTACGCCGACAGCCTCCCGGAAGGACCGGCCCGTCTCCCTGCTGCTGACGGCCTCTTTTTTGGCGTTTGTTTCTATCTCTTCTTCTTTGGGGCGACTTGGGGCCCCGGTCCTTGGCTCCTCGGCGCGGAAATCTTCCCGCTCCGCGCGCGCGCCAAGGGCATGTCGCTCAGCACGGGCACCAATTGGCTGTTCAACTTTATCGTTGCATTCATCACACCTCCGCTGTTCCAGGCCATGAGCGCGGGATACTACTTCCTTCTGGTCGCCTTCTGCCTCATCTCGTTTATCGTGGTCTGGTTCATTTACCCCGAGACCGCTCACAGGACGCTCGAGGAGCTTGGTGAGGTCTTCGGAGACCGGGTTAGCGCGGATGACAGTCTCGCGCAGATAGCGGCCGAGAAGAGTGCAGATGCGGCAAGAGTGACAGCGGCAACAGCTCTTACTGCTCGGGTGGAAAACTCTGAATTGACATTGCGTATATCCAACGACGTTGGCAACGGTACTGACTCGAGCAAGAACCACTCAACCGTACGCGAGGTGGAGGTTGTCACTGGTCCATGAGTCGGTTCGATGCGATGGCCACAGGAGGGGCTAGCATTGCATACCATGTAGTATCTACCTGTAACAAGGTAATCTGTATTCTTGTGTGATGTCCTAAATTCGTAGGGACTCTGGAAAATCTGCGGGGTAGCTCTCATCTCCAGGAAACATTCGGATGAAGTCTCGAACGACCGAAGGCAGAGATTCCGAGCCACTGGACCCTGCCGCATCTAGCGGGGAGGATCGTGTAGAACCGACGATCTGGGGCATGGCAGCAGTGCGTGACCTTACAGGAGTGACGAGCGGAGAGATCACTGGGGGGGAAGGTGCATCTCCACTCAATACTTTGGAACGGCGTTCACGCGATTGTTTCTTGCCAATCGCAGCAACACAATTGAGAATATCTGTGTCGGACTCTGCTTCTGTTGCTGAATCGTCTTCCTTTCCAGAGAGATCACCACGGGTAGTTCCACAACACATCGGACCATCTCGAACCGGCGGATGATCCTAGTAGAATTATCGGAACGCGGATTAAATACGGGGTGGCCATCATCCTCACCAGAAGAATATCTGTGTCGGACTCAGATTCTGTCATGGAGTCCTCTACGTGAACCGGCGGGATATTTTCGATCGAATCGTGACGAATAACCCTCTGAGGCGTCCTCGTCTTGCGGGTGGGAGTCATTATTCTCTGTCGCGTGGGACTCAAAGACTTGGATAAACAGTCATCTGTTGCTTCTTTCAATAGAGAGCGGGATGGTCCGGCTGGAGTGTATATAGGTAATCCAACAGGGAATGAACCAAGATTGTTAGCATGTTGACTTTTTTTCCCGGCACGACCAGGAAGAGGGGTCTGAGCTTTTCTGCACAAGATGATGCCGTAAGCAAAATCTGTTGTAAGATGACACGGTACGACTTACTTTCCAGGAGTCAACAAATGCGCCACGGGAGCATGTTTAAGAGGCGAAGCCAACGTTAGTTCCTTCTCTTCCTGAGTTTGAGAGGAGGCGACATGCTCAACACGCTGGGAACATCGTTTGCGCTTGGGCGTCATATCAAGGTGGAGAAGGTATTGACTCTGCGAAGACGGAACGGGAAACGTAGGCGAATCGCTCGAAGGCTGGCCGTTTACTGTCTTGGATGCGCACGCGAGATGGGATGGCACAAAGGCACCAGGCTTGGAAGCCAATGCGCGGTTAGAAATTGCCAAAGGGGAGTGATCGGTGGGGATCCTGAGCAGGGTTGGCTGTCGGGATGTTTGTGGGGTCGCAATCCCGGACTGTACGACCGTTCTCTGTCGACAGATGGACGGTGTTGTAACAAAAACATCCTCTCGAACATCGCAGGATGACTGGGCCACGTCACTCGAGGGAACAGAGTTACGTTTTCCGTTATGTGGCATGGGCTTCCGCGCCGAAAGGGCCGGAGTGGGCAGCTGCAGGGCTGGCTTACGTAATCTTGGTGGAGGTGCTGGGGAAGAGTACTGGATGTCGTTTCTCTTCCGCTTCAAGGACCGTTCGGTCTGCTTGCCCTCATTACGTGCTGCAGGGCGAGACTTGTGATCCTTGCTACCCTTGGCGAAATAGGATGTCAGGGGGAGCTCTTGCTGAGACAGGTCCATGAACAAGGAAGAGGAAATGACGCGGTCACGCCGCACCGTGTCGCGTTGATGTGGACAGTCGGAGTTGACGCGCTTTTCAATGTCCGCTCAGGAATATATTCATCTCGTCACGCGTCACGGTCAACCAGCAATACCCCCATGACATTCGAGATGAAACGATCTCTCAAGAGACGAAGAATGTCCGACTCAGAGCAGGACCCTTCTCAACGTGCGCCTCGTCTCCTAGTCAAGCGACTCTCGGAAAGAGCCAAGCTGCCTTCCCGTGGCTCTGCCTTGGCGGCGGGATACGACCTCTACAGGTATGTCTTTCTTGCATCCACAGCCATGTTGTTGAGCGACGTCACAGCGCTGAGAAGAAGGTGATCCCTGCACGGGACAAGGCACTCATCGATACTCAGCTCTCTATCATGGTTCCGAAGGGTACATATGGGCGCGTCGCACCACGCAGTGGTCTGGGTGAGAAGCGACCAGGCCGTTCGCGACTATATCTCAAACGTTTATAGCCTCCAAATTCATGATTGATACTGGCGCAGGCGTCATTGATGCCGACTACCGTGGCACAGTGTTTGTTTTATTGTTTAACCTATCCGAGAAGGATTTTGAAGGCGAGTTTGTTTTGAGCTCGCTAATGATACGTGTGGCTAATCAAACATCTCAGTGCAAGAGGGTGACCGCATTGCCCAACTAGTTCTCGAGAAGATATGTACTCCAGACGTTGTGGAAGTCGAGGTGCGTCATGTTGCATGCTTGTCGTCGGGTCGTTGATTGTTTGGAAAAGAATCTTGACGAGACTGCACGAGGAGCCAACGGTTTTGGCTCGACTGGGGGACACACTCTACTGAAGAAGGTCAAGACGGGCGTGCCCCACATCGACAATAAACTTCGCACTGCAAATGTGTAGAAATCGGTATTGTTATTCCACGATATTACATGTTACTGTACTACCTCCTAAATGATTCTTGTACTGCGTCTCATTCGGCTTCTGCCAATATGCCCCTCGCATTTTTTTTGTGGCACAATGTACTTTCCAAATTTGACCCTATTTTACTGCGTACGCTGGCAATGGACCATCGAGTATACGAATTTCAATACAATGGAACAGCATTCACCAGTCTGCCCGATCCCCCATCCCTGAACACAGATGAGGAAAGTGACCTTCCATATCTAGATTAGAGTCACCCCCCGATTAGGCAGTCACCCAATATAGATGTGAGATGCGAGTAGACATGTATCAAAATGATGCGGCCAGAGTTATAAATGTCTCATGAATGATTCAGCACGTTGTTCTCAATAGCAATTGCCGGTTGCGACATGCTATTTGACAGTCGTCGGTTTTTGCACTCGTCTGCCTAAATTTATAGTCAACCTGCAAGTTTTAAGGCGACCGGTAACCAACTACTATTCTCAACTCAAGCCTTCGTCAATCGCGGCAGGCATGTCGGAAACTTCGCTGCCGGCATGACCCAAGTGGGCCCCAGAGGTAAACATGCTCGGAAGAGTGCGCATATGTAGCGAGATGACATCAGTTAATGGGGTACCTGGACTTTTGATCACGCAAGGTTTATTGGCAGTTTATGGGAGGAGATACTTGCACGAGAAATTGTGAATCGCCATACCCCGCTGTCTAGTACCACGAAATACTGGACGCCAGCGTACGCAGTAGAGCAGTGTCAAAACACAAATTTTGTACTGCAAAAGAGTGCGTTGGCTTCGCAACCGATTGAAGACGCGCGCAAAATGCGAGCGTGAAACCATTGCCGCGTTAGATGATGATCGGGTGATCGATGACTGAATGGTAATCGGTGCTTGCAAACGCTTGCGTGCCCTGTTTTGGATGCCCCATCGTCAAGATGAGGCCGGTACATGGCGACAAAACCCACCCGAACTATTTGACCCGGTCCGTTTCCACAACATACATGTCATGTGCTGTCCGGTTTGCGTGGCGAAGGAGACTTGTTCCATGTACCTTGTCATGAACTGGCCCTTTTCCCAGATCAATCCCGGTATCTTCCGCCCAGATACGTCCGTCCGGAATGGAGCCATCGCCCGAACGATCTGCATCGACAGATTTTACGGCTTCGACAAGTCTTATGAGTGCTACGAGCTCCTTCTTGGTGGTATCATATTCCGGTGTGC
>JBBPUI010001073.1:0-12376 GCA_038094615.1 Heimioporus aff. retisporus | reverse complement strand
ATCGGGCAGCTTGCTATATCGTTAGAGCTGAGCAAGGTAGATGCCTAACAACGCCGTCAGCCCCCATTCGTCCACACACACGCTAAGCTCGCTCACCGATAAAAGGCACACACGCCGACGGCGTGCTGTCGATGGACCTGCCCCACGACTGCGAGTCCGAGCCGCTGCTGATGATCGTCGATGCGTGCGAACGCACGTCGATCGGCTTGGCATCGACCATGGCCGAGATCGCGTCGTGCATCGCCTTGAAATCGTTTTGTGCATTCACAAACTGCGATAGCTTTTGGTAGATTTGCATCTCCCATGGGCCGACCCGACCCCAATGACGGTGCATCGCCTTGCTGACCCATTCGTTCCGCAGCCCTGCCAGCACCGCCGCCAGCGTATAAAAGTTGCTTTGGCTGTATGATTTCTGCGTCCTCAGGTGAGCACGTCGCGCGTCAAAACAAAGTACCATGCCACGTACGAACGCAAGCCGGATAAACTTCCCCACGAGCGTATGCCGATCGCTCGGGGGTGTCAACACGATCTCGGACACGACGAAATTGGCCATCAGGTTGAACCGCGCCCGTACGACGGCCAGCGCGCTCGTCTTTTGCGCGTTTCGCGACTCGGCTTTCCACTGCGCTCGGTCTTTGAGGTACTGCGCCCAGTCGAGCACGTTCACCTCTTGACAGGACATCCAATCGTCCATGATGAGCTCCTCGGGTTTGATGCCCATAAACAGCTCCCGATCGATCATCGAGAAATGTTGTGCCAACATGTCTACGCGTACGTTCAACACCCACGATCGATGCCACTTACGACCCGTCGGGGTCAGGATCTTGGCAGGCGACGTCAAGGAGGATGCAGGTGTCAACACCGGAGACGTCGCGCCAACCGAGGATCCCCGCGACGTCGACGGCCGCGAAGACAAACGACTCTGCAAAATCTCGAGCGGGACCGCATCCTCTAGGACTGGTTTGGCCTCCCCCCCTCTCACAAGTGACGTCAGCCCCGGTGACGACATCGCATCGATGGGCGTCAAGGGGAACCCGGCCGACGATCCCGACGGCGGTGCGGAACTGCAACAATCGTCCGACTCCAAGGGGACCGACACCGTGATCTGGGACGGCGTCACACGCAACGAATCCCGATCCGGCCGCGCCAACGAACTGCGTCGGACGGACCCCGTCTCATGTTGGTCAATGTCATACGCGTCCTCGTCAAACTCGTCCTCGTCTTCGTCGTCCGAATCATAGAACCGCGGTCGTTCGTCACCGAAATCGCCGGCTGCCATACGTTCCTGGATCGTCCGTACCCAACCATCGACCTTGAGCGCGTTCTCTTTTCGTCGTTGCGGGTTGATCTGGCCCTCGAGCCGTCGCAGCGCCTCGTCCACACCCCCATCCCCACCATCATCGCTCAACGAATCCACGATCGCATTCACCTGCCACTGCTGGATCCCATTTCCCAGCGCGCCCACCCCAAAGGACGCCGCCGAGTTCTCCGACGCGACAGAATCCCGAGACCGTATCCCCATCGACGACACGCTCTCGCCCGAGCGCCGTATGAACTCGAAATCCCGACGCAAGGGCAACTTCCGCGGCACCTTCCTCAATCCGGACGGCGCAGGCACGTTCGTACTCTCCCGAAACTCGGATGACGTATCTGACAGATCCAGCTCGTCGATCGACACCACGTCAAACCGCCACGGAGGCTGTTCCTGCACCTGCGCCACCAGCGGGTTCAACCGCGACCGCGAGGACAGAATCGACCCGAACGATTCCGTCGAGTGCGTTCGCGTCGACAAGGACCCCCGCGAAATTGCGGTGACAACAGACTTGTACGACATCCGCCGCTGACTCGTCGACGCCGTGCTAGTGTGCTCTTCGTCCTCTTCCGTCACCTCGGACACGGAGCGCAGGTGGTGTGATGAGGCCCCCGCGTTCGAGAGCACCTTGCCATCGTCCGATAGCGACGACGCGATCGCACCCGTCATCGACGTCTCGGGTTCCACGTTTTCCATGTGCGATGGCGGCTCGATCATCTTGAGATACTGTTCTACGCCCCCACGGACGCCCAAAAGATCCCCGCTCGCACTCAACTCGAGGTCGAACGCGGACACGTTCGCAGGTACGGCGATCCCTGTATCTACCGTCTGTCTCGAGTTCAGCACACGTTTCCATCGTCCCAGGCGTCCAATCGTCTTGACGAACACACGGGAGAGCGCACGCTGTGGGAACGTGATCGGGGGTGGAGACTGCGTTAAATTAGGCGTTGCTCCTGGGGCAACTGAGATACTAGCTCGACTCTGCTGAAGGATATTCCGCTGGAGGGGCTGTTGAAGAATCGCCGTCGACGCGGATGCTATCGCACCGGTTCTGGGGGGGGAGGCGACACCGCTCGACGACCCAAATGCAAACGCATTCCCTGACTCCCCACTTCCAAGAAACACGGACACGCGCTCGTCCGGCGCAAAATCGAGGTCCACGTCCGAGTCATCCTGGTCTTTGGAAATGGCCTCCGCGAATTTATCCCCTAAGACGTGCGTCGGTCGCGGTTTGGTCGAGATACTCTGGCGGGCAGAGGACGTCCCATAGCGACGGCGTATATGTGCTTCTTTACAATCCTTGACGACTTTGATCAACTTGCGCACGACACTCTGAGACCTCCGGTTTAGCATCAATGTAAGAGAACCGTTCCCCAGACTCACCAGCCCGTCCTGATGCCGCTTCAACACCGGATCCTTGACCAACGTATTCAACCAACTCGCCAACAGCAGCCTCAGCTCCCGATTGGGCATGAAATCCATCACAAAGAAGGTCAACAACCAATACCTAATCGCGACAAACGTTCGAACCCTCACAACCTTCCTCTCCAGATCATCCTGCTTCATCGCATGCCCACTCAAACTCCAATGGAATCGACAAATGAGTAAATGACACAGATCGACGGCAGAGATGTATGTACGATAGGTGAGGAAGAAGTTGAGAAGCTCGTCATAATTGAAATCGGACGTCAATTGGGCGATCCAGCGTTCGATGGTCGCAGCCAAGAGAACGCGACGACTGTTGTCGTCGGCATTCGGGTCGTTATCTGGGATACGGAGGCTGGGGATATCGACAGAGGGTCTTCCACGGCGAGAGCCAGTTGGAGAAGACAAACCGGTCGGACTGCCCTGAGAAAGAGAAAGTTCGTCCGTATCTGCGTCTGATATCAGGTGCATCTCTCCCCAGAGCACGAACCGCGGATCGTCACGTGGGGCCGCACTGTCATCGGAGCGAAGCGACATCTTGATCGTCGTCTCTCCGGCAGAGTCGGGGAACAGACGGTCCAAAAGCGGAAGCCCACGATAGGTCTGTAGGACGTCAAATACTTCAGGAGAATACCGCGAATGCATGCTCGTTTCGGGCAGTGGCACAAGGGCAGGGTCGGGTGGGGGAATATCAGAGTCATCACCGAACGGGGAGATAGCGAGACGAGGGGGCGGCGAAGGCGAGTCGGAGTGGTCAAGGTCGCAACCCGTGCCGGGATCCCGAGGAGATGGAGTGCCACTCCCGACATGTCGCATCATATCGTCCGCACGCGCGGTGAGACCGGACTCGAAAGACTGCATCTCGCGAAGCGCTCGGGGTAACGGAAGGAAGACCAAATCGTCACGTGGGGTGGGAGAATCGAACGTAATGCCGGAACCAAAAGGATGTGGGATATAACCACCCCCTGACGATCCGGGTACGGAGGGCGACGCAGGAACGGAGCCGTCTGGCCAATGCATCGTCTCAGCAAAGACGTCACCGGAAGAAGGTTTTGGTAGATCCGTGATCGGGGGGTCGGAAGAAAGGGGCCGGGGAATGTCAGCACCCGTGACGCTATGCGAATGGGTACGGCCCGTGGGCGTGGGCTGCCTGTCGGGGTTCTCGACGCAAGACGTACCAATCGCCACGCCAAACATGTCTGGGATAGATTTTGTGCGTCTGAGAAATTTACGCCCAGCGCCAGCTTCATGGGTGGGGGTCAATTTGGGAGCCAACACGGGCTTGGACTTGTGCGTGAGAATGTTGTGCATGCTCATGCGCGATCGACCCCTGAAGGAACGGGAGTGTGCTTGGGATATGTCGATGGAGGTCGACACCTTTTGAGCTTTCGACTCGGCCTCCGCAGCCGGGGCGATCGCATCGCGGTGTCTAGTTGAAATACCAAGGATCAGTTCGTTCGGAAAAGGGATGCGTTCGGGACTGACCCGACACGAAACATTTGCTTTCCATGCTGGTTGACGAAGGCGGTGATGGCATAGGGAGAGCGGACGTCTTTACCGACGCCAAGACGTTGGTCATAGCGCCTCTTGAGTTCCCTCGCAGCGGGTCCCGAAGATGTTTCGACAAAACTGCCGTCAGCTGAAGGGATGAAGGTCGGTTAGTTTAGCGTTCACGTGGGGAAGAAGCAAGAAATGAACAAGATCCGGACATGCGGCAACGGAGAGAAGAAGGCGGAGACAAAGAATAAGCGAACTTACGCGCAATGGAGATGTCTGCCGTAGCAACTTCTGGTGGGAGGGAGCCCCAGTCTTCCTCGGAGGAGACAATGGGGTGGGAAAAGACGACGGAGGACTGGGATTTGTTGAGGGACGGGGTGGGTATAGGGAGGAGGAGATGCAGGGAAGGGTCAGCGGGAGGAAGCGACGGCGGTCTGGATGGGGAAGATGCTGTCAGTTGAGTTACTGTTTCTGTATCGTGGATTATTGTGTCGGTGGTAGGGTGCTCTAGGGGTGACGATGATGCAGGGGGTGGTAATACAGTGGCGTCAGGGCCCACGGGTGTGGTTGGAGAGGAGAGGTCGTCGTGATCCGTGGACATCGCTGACATGCGAGATGCGTCTGATGGAAAAGGTCAATGCGAAAGCGAGATCATATGCACTAGAGGAAAGGCGAGAGGAAAAGGTCGAAACGGCGCGTCGAAATTGGGGTGCACGGTCGGAGGTAGGGCCAGCGGCGGGTGCTGCAAGTCGAAACGAGGCTGTGTGTCGTGTAGCGGAGTGTCGAGAGCGCTGTGGTCGTCGCTGCGAACGCCGTGGACGGGATCCTTGAGGGTCGTCGTGGCCGTCGTGGATGGAGTCAGGTTGACGTGGTACGCGAAGGGAGGAGACAAGGAAACAAAAGAGGTGTATGTGAGCGGTCACGTGCACGGACGACTCACGTGGTCCATGTGTCGCTGCCCTTTGACCGTGCTCCAGCAGGGATGTCCATCGTCACGATACGCGTACGTCCGTTTCTACGCCCGGAACGACATGGAAAACGCTCATTGCGACGCAGAACGTCGAGTTCTTCAACAACCCCGCACGATTTCTCGACCCATACAAGTTTCGCGTCACGTTCGAGTGCATCGCGCCGCTCAAGGACGGTAAAAAAAAACGCGCGACCCTTGGTGCCACCGCGTTCGCTTATGCTTGCTTATTGTTAGACCTCGAATGGAGACTCATATACGTGTCTTCTCCCGGAAACGAAGAGCTCGACCAAGAACTCGACGACTGTCTCGTCGGTCCCGTCCCCGTCGGCGTCAACTCGTTCGACTTTGAAGGCATTCCCCCAGATCCCTCGAAAATACCCCCGGAAGACGTCCTCGGCGTCGCCGCGCTCATACTCACCGGCTCTTACAACGACCAAGAGTTTGTCCGCGTCGGATACTATCAGAACACCGAGTATGACAACGAGGAGATGAAGGAGAATCCACCCTCAAAGATTGTGTTCGATAGGCTGGTCAGGGATATGAACACCAAACCACGTGTAACCCGCTTCCAGATAAAATGGTTCGTCTTACGCTTCGTCACGTAACTCGGCTCATGCCCTGTTAGGGACGTCTCCCCATCCTCGCAGGGCACTGCTGCCGCCGGCGCCGCTGCATCCGCCGCCGTGCCCTCCGCTGACGACCTGGACGGTCCAGACGATGACGGCGATACCCAGCCTCCGAAAACAAACGGCATCTCGTAACCATTTATAACCCATGTTTCTCTGAAAGAATCTCCACATTCGGGCTACAGATGGTTGATATATTTCTAACACTGAACCTAAGCCAGAGATTTACTCTTGTACAACAACACGTATGCTGACGAGTCTTCACCTCCACCGTCGATCGTCGTCAGCTTTTCCTTTGGGAATATAGACACCTTGTCGTCATCAAATTTGTACCAATCTTCGTCGTCCTCGTCGAACTGCGTCGATCCCTGCTCTGGTGCGTTCGTCGACTTGGGCGCGTGGAACACGCTCTTCTTCACAAATCCGATATAATGGCCCGCATCTGCTTGCGCACCTTTGTGTGTTACGATCGCTAAACCTTCGTTAACACCGGTCGACCCCGTATTGGGCTTCTCATCCCACTCACCGACAAGTTCATACAACCCTGTCAAACTACATCCGAAATCTGTCTTCAACTCCGGGTCTACGAGCGCCTCGAGCTCGCCTAGCTCTCTGGCCCGATACACGCTTTCGTCTTCTAAATCCCCAGGCGTCGAAGGCGCGGCCGGTTGGTCGACATTCATGCTAGATTCTCCAGTAGGATGGGGAGCAGCCGCACTCGTCTGCGGCGCATTCTTGGTGCGCTTTCGGACCTTCCTCCTCTCGGACCGTTCCTTTTCAATTTCTTTGAGTCGCCGAGAAACCGGGGTCAGTTTGTCCTTTAACTCTGGAGTGACAATATCCAACGCGTCGAATTCACTCGTAAATTTGACCTTGCGCTGTGGATAGGAGGTCGACAAGCTTTACAAAGGTCCATCATCCGACGGAATTCCCACTGACCATGATCTTCGCCTTCTTACCAATGTCACGACGCCATGCAAAGCGAACCATGTGTACAGTGAGGTAACTGGGAAGCCTGGACAGACGAGATGTCTGGCTATAGATAGCATCGCGCCCCAAAGAGGGAGAGCTCTTTTCAAGCTTGGAATTTAAAGACTGTGACCGTCAAATTTCTGTATGGTCGAAATGACCAAGGGAGACTCACGTCCATGATGCCTGTATGCATATAATTGGTCGAGATGGTGATGTTGCACTCGATCTTGAGTACACGCTCGACGGTGACGGAGGGCGGTTCTTCGGCAGATTCATCGCACTTGAGCCTATGATCGAGATGTCCATGGATGCACATAGTAGGAGTAGATGGGGCCTACTCTCGACGCATCTCGCCAACCAAAAACTGATCCACAAACTTTTTGTCGGTGACGGACGTGCCGGAAGGATCGATGCCGGGAACCTCTTTGAGCGCATTCATCATCTGAGTCCAACACTCTTCGGCATCTAAACCGGAGATAAGTATCACCCGAAAGCGAAAGTGATTGCGACAGAGACGCCACCTTGTTGGGCATAGCCCGACAATGGACCTGACTTTGACCTGTCCAGCTCATTGAACTGGGGGACAACGTGTCTGAGTACGGTCAAGAACGCGTTAGGGATGACACTCTCGGTGGTGCGGGTCATGTTGGTGTATAGGTCACGCAGAGCGCGGGGAAGAACATCCAATGGGGATGACCTGTAAGCCGTCAGGAGAAAGGAGTGACAGGAACAAGAAAGACTTGCGTGCCCAACGCAACTTGAAGCTCTGGGATGGCACGCATGGCTTGCACGGTCGAGTTCATGTAACAAGTGTTCCCGAGACTGGCGCGGAGTCATTATCGGCAAGAAGATGTCAAGATCTAGGCTCACTTTTTGAGTCCGACGGGTAGTGCGAGCTACGAATGGATGAGAATAGCGTCATCAAGAACAAGAGAACGCAATTACCGCTTCTGCCATCTCCGATTCGGCCATATCTGGTGCGATAAGGATTAGATGATCGTATATGCGCCAAGTAACGGCTGATCTTGCCTTCGAGGAACACGATCGGTTTCTCTGGCGGCTTTGGCAGCTCACCGGCGGCACCGATCACGGTGAATGTTTGGCCCTGGAAGGATTCTGGTCAAGACGCGTGCGTATATGCGTCTGAAAGCACTCACTGGCTTCGGTGCGACCTTGTTCCAGTCCGTGTCGTCCTGGACAGAGATAAGTCGCCCGGCATCGACAAGAAAATAGAACCAGACCGACCTTGAGCATGCCGCCCTTGATCATGACCTTCATCCTGTCGGTGGGCACGCCTGTGAGCTGATACACGGCATTCTTGAACGCCGCTGGTGGCAGGGCGGGGTCGAGCTCGACGTCGTACGTCTTGCCAGAGTGCTTGATGTGCACCTCGAACGGGGCCATGATAGTAGTACTGCGCTGGCGCTGAACACAAGAGGCCAGTGACGCGTCGCAGATGAGAATGTGTTATGTAATATGCAACCCAAGTGTGACGTCACGTTCCACGTTGGCCCTTTGCTGCGACGTTATTTAAACACGCATTCAAACTTGATCGTCGCTTTATCGCTGCCCACCATGACCATCTAGTAAGTCTGCCCCGCTCGTCGTCGTGCGCGTCGTGCTCAACTGCGTCCACAGCTACTCCCTCACCTTTTTCCTTCTCGCGGCCGAGGTAAGTCGCCACCGTCGTCAACGCTCGCATACTCACCGCCGTAGATGGTCACGTTCTGCATCCTCGTGTTCCCGCTGCCATACACCATCCGCAAAACCCTCTTCCGCTTCCTCTCAGAGAACCCTATCGTCGCCAAAGTGGCATATGGTCTCAAGATATCGTTCATGTGCGCCCCTTTTTCCCCTTCGTGTTCTATTCGTTGCATCCTACCTCTAATTTAGCTTCGTTGGCATTCTCTTTTTGGACGCCCTGCAACGCATGTTCCGCCTTACCGCCGAAGCGAACGTGGCACGGGCTGACCCCACCATGCATGACATCCGCACCGAATCCAACATTGCTGCGCGAAAGTTCTAGTACGTGGTCGTGCAGCCTTGTCTGCGGATTTGCTCACGTGCGCCGAAGCGCTCAGCGGAATATGTACCTCACGGGCTTCTGCCTGTTCCTCTCCTTGGTGTTGACTCGCACATTCTCGATTGTTCTCGACCTTATTCAAACACAAGAAGAATATGCCAAGCTGAAGAAAGCGGCAAGTGATGCAGTCCTTCTCTGAGGCCCTGTCTGATGACATATCATGCTAGACGGCTGCGACTTCCAGGTCCAACATTGCATCGAATGACCAGGCAAAACAGATCGAGGAACTCAAGAAGAAGCTGGCAGACAGCGAGGCCAAGAACCGTGATCTTGGTTTGTTCATTCTTTGCGCTCTACCGCTGTTTTAATTAGCGGAATTCCGACAGATATTCTGAAGAAGCAAGCGGCGCAAAATGCGCAAGAATATGATCGTCTTGCTGTCAAGTACAACGAAGCTACCGGCCAAATCTCGAACAAGAAGTCTGACTAGGTGATGAACTCTTGCGGGGCTTCCTTTTTGCTTATGGTCATTGATCTCGTTGATCTCGGAACGTATGTTGTACCTCCTTATCGCGTACTTTTGTAATTTACTCTAAGTACATGCGTGGTGAACGCGAATTGAACAGCTGCTGCGCCGCAAGCAAATAGCCGAGCAAACCACAGTGCAGTGCTCTCGGACTCTGGTCGTTCATTCACGGCAGGAATACCCCCTGATAGGTATAGTAGGCGCTTGGAAGGCACTAGTTAATCTGAGACTGGTTATGTGCTCATTTTGTTCAATTAATCATCGCTTAGTGAAAATAACCGCACGTCCTTTCACTGGAAGCCGGCCCGCCCAGCTGCAGACGACTATACCATAGTGGACAGCTCCCCTTGTAGATTGCAGATATCCGATGAACGGACAGTCAATGCCCTGTCAGGGCTGCAATCTCATCCTTCCAACAAAAGACCCAACACAATGACGATAAAATCAGGTTAGGACCGCGCATGTGAGTGTGCGAGGGCTCAGTGGTGTGCATGGGAGAGCGAAAGGGCGGTGCAAGAGCGCGTGGCCGCATGCTGTGTCCGGGCGCAAGTCTGCATGTTGCATCCTCCGGGCTTACTGCACCTTGCACCGTGTCCCCTCGCCCGGAGTGAACGATGGGTGTCACATCCCATTTTTATTCCTCGATACGCTGGCGGAGCGTCGTGCGTGATTGCATGCCAGTGGTCGACCATATGTCCAAGAAAAATCATCGTCTATCAAAATACATTCAAGAATTAATATTCTACAGTGACATACCCCCTTACATACCACCACTGGTACTCTCAATCATGCTGTCTTCCAGCTGAATGTCGCCTCCCTGTTCCAACGGTTCGTTCTGCGCATCCGCAAACTGGATTACGCTGCACACAGCGTCATGACCTGGTCCAGACGAGAACCCAAACGCCGTGTCGATCTCTCCACGTCTCCTTCGCAGATCACGCGTATGCAGAGCCCGCAGGTTCAAGATGAAGCGCGGGATGAGTGTGAAGGGAGGTACCGAATCGAGTATCCCCAGCACAGCTGCCTCCCATCCATTCATTGACACGTGCCCTTGGGTAATCAGCAAGTCGACGAGGGTAAATGTCAGAATGCTGTTCATCAAGCCATCAGGTCAGCTACAGAAACAAAGGAACCACGGGACGTGGGACATACGCAATAAAGTAGGTTAGCCCTTCCCTAACGAGAAGGTTCGTATAGCGGTCCAGTCGGAAGCTCCCCGTCCTTTTGTACATCAGAAACGATTCCCGGATAAAATGCACCACAGCAAGCAGCCACATGAGTACGCTGAGGACTATCTGAAGCGAGTCTTTGATCATGCTCAAGGTGGGCGAGCTGGATGATGTGAACCCGCAAAAGGAATAGCTGAGCAGCCGACTGATCTCTAATATCGGAGGAGATTCCATATTCATTAAGCAGTCCAATCACCGGGAATACGTACCAGCGGTCCTGATCCGAATGCTCACCATAACAGACAAGATGATATAAATGACTGTTACAATGGCACACAGCGGGAGGAGAGTCCAAAGGATGAACTTTGATTGCGTATACAATGCCCACACGCGAAGGATCATCGACACTGTTCGACCAATATTAGTAACTCGACCAAAGAAACATCGAGTCTCACGATCGGCGGCACAGACGAAAATAGGTTGAGCCCATGCACCTATGTCTTAGGGGTGTTTCTCAGCAGACTTGTCATTTAAATACGGAATAGATGTACAGTACTTACAGCTAGAAATAGTTGTTTGGAAGTGTTCGAGTTAGGGGTATCGGATGAGTTATGACAACATACAGCTATCACAAGCATTTTTCAGCAACGGTCTAGTAGACGCGACTGGGATATTACCATCGGCGGACGAGGAAGAAAAGTACTTCCCCCTTAATATACTTCAGTTTGACAAGTCCGACATCAAAAGGTGCACACACACAGAGAGACCATGGCCTTGCAAGCCATTCAGTAATAAATTGGAGTTTCAAACCCTCGGCAGACGCACACGACTAAACATAACCCCACATAACGGACCTGGAAACTGTGGTGAGCCTGCGTCTGTGGGGTTAGATAGACCACAGACGACAACAAACAATGTTGACACCCGAGTCCACGGCTTATTCTGCGGTCGTGTTAAAGGGCTAAATCCACGAGAACAACTTGCTGACCCAAATATACTCCATCTGCAAATTCGTCAGTTGAGAATTCTGCAAGTTTTACTCGAGCAAACAACCTCATCTTGGAAAGTGAGAACTGACAATGTTTGCACTTCGTCAGAGGTGAAGAAAAGGATGAATGTTTTACTTACTATAATCGTATCCGACGGCAATAATGATCGCAACTAAGTTAGGTAGCCAGTGGTAAAGACGATGAGGAGGGCCGGGATGCAGAACATACGTGACATGCAGTTGCCAAGCTGTATCCCTGCAATAACTGACTGTAGAGTACTGACAGCCATGAACGACGAGCGAGTGAGACAATAAAACCTGCAAGAACAGGTAAGATATCCCAAATAACCCTGAAAAAGCGGCATATGTATCAGCCGAATCCAGGAGTCGGGAAAGATGAGCGGGGCGCCGGCCTCGTAAATATTTGACCATGCCGAGAAACCTGGGCTGTGGAGTTAATTTACTGCAGGCTGCGGGTCATTCAATCAGTTCTTGATGGATATTTAATGATGCAATCAACAGCACAATAATAAATCTTCCGACAAGCGGAACACGTAGGTTTGCAATAGTGCTCCATCTGGGCTAGCCTTATCCACTATATCATGACAGAATTTTATTCAATGGAGTCGGTGAGCGCGGTGGGGCGACATAGGATGTTCACTATATTCGTGAGATGAATCATCTAGGAAATGAAACGCTCGCTGTTTACACGTACCGGATTATTATATAGCGCCAGCTTTGAAAGTAGCTGAGTCGGAGTTGCCAATAGCATGACGGCAACGAGATCATGTTGTGCGATTCTGGTGTCGCGCCAACCGGCCCACAAAAAAAAGGGTAGTGGGGGCGAAAGTATTCAAAACGAGGGAAG
>JBBPUI010001072.1:0-12378 GCA_038094615.1 Heimioporus aff. retisporus | reverse complement strand
GTTGGACTTGTTCGATCGCGTCAGGCTCGCAATCACGATGTCGCTCTCCTCTCCCTGATAATTATCTATCGTGCGTCGTCGTACAACGGTGCCGAATTCGCAACGGAGTTACTCGCCTATTGTAGCCAAATGAATCCGACCTCTCTTGGATCTCTGCTCGGCAAAGGCAGAAAGACCCACTCCAGCACGGGCGAGATCTAAGGAGTCGAGTTCGTTGAGAATAGGGTCGTTTTCGCGCTTCAATGCATCACGGAGCTGATGAAGCTGACCCAGATATGGGGTAAGAACGACGATGTCCTCGCCCTTGTACCCTTGCTGGGCAAGATAGCGCACGATCATGAGCACCATCTGTACCTCGTACGTATTTTTCTTGGATGACTTGCTGCCGCCGTCGGTACGATCCGCGACGAGCACGTTGTCGTCTTCGGGGTGGGAGTGATCAACGAAAATGATGTTCGAAGGTACGCCACAAATGTCGGGTCGCTCATGGGTTGAGGGTGCGTCGACGAGTTCGGGGTACGTGAGTTCGCGGACGAAAGCAGAGATCTCTGGGCGCATCCGATGTTGAGTCGAGAGCGTTTCATGGGGGTAGCCTTTCAAGATGAGACGTTCAAAGAGCGATCGATTGAGCTCGAATCCTTCGCCTCTTTCGACCGTCAATTGATAATTGTTGACTTTGGGGCGTAGCTGCCTGGAAGAGGCCGGTCAAACGAAATCGACGACCGAGATGTCACGTATTCGGGACGTACTTGTGGTCACCGACAAGAATCATCCGATGGACGTTCCGCGACAACGCAGTCAAGATGTGACCTTCAAGAATCTCACCCGCCTCTTCCACGAGGAGAACTTGCGGGCCGACCGCCTTGATCGCCTCCGCATGGATAGCGGCTCCCGTCGTCGTACAAGCAACAATCCGCTTCTGTCGCAACACCGACACGGTGGATTTGCCAAACTCCCGTCGGATGGTATCGCATTCTTCGTTGTACGCAGCGCCAGCTTTGTACATGGACTCGACGATCTTGGTGACACGTTCATGCCGCCAGGTAGCAAGCAGCTGCTGACGGGCTGAGTGGCCCATAGCCCAGATCCGAGCCGACGCTTGGACATGTGGCTCGCCACTCAACACACCAGCATCTTGACCGCGAGACCACCGTGAGAAAAGATACTCGTCGTCTATGGCACGTCCGCGCTCCCCGACGAGAATCATGTCGTCTTCGGTCACGGGTGGCACGTGGAACGCCGTGAAGTACTCTTGATGTTCCTGCTCCAGGTAGTTGATCAAGTCCGCGTCTTTGCTGCGCGACAGTTGATCAAAATGCGTTTTGAGTCTGCGCTCGTTGCCAGATGCGCCGGCCTTGGAGGTGTTGATCACGTCCCAGTCATACTGAAATCGACCACGTGGCTGATTTCGAAGGGAAAGATGTTCCGTAGACTGGCTTTGACGGCCGCCGAGCCGCACGATAGATTCATCAGGAATGTCATACTTGAGAAGGTCTTCGAGGAACTGATCTAGCGCGTGGTTGGTATAACACACGACAAGGATAGTTTCTGAAGTCTTGTCGTGGATGGCTTTTGCAAGAATGGTGCCTATGAAAGACTTCCCAGTTCCTGTAGAAACGGTTACACGAAGCCAGGTGATGTGCTACAGGGCCCTCACCTGGTGGCCCTTGAATCAATGATACTCGCTTTGACAGGCCTGCGACCAGAGACAGTGCCTGAGACTTGTCCAGACGAATAGACGTAGGGAGATCCATTATGCGGCGCAGGTCAATGGAAAGATTTGAAGCGACAAGTTTGGCAATATACGACAGGGCTGATTTGTCCCGTGGAACCGTCACTGGCTTCTCTTCATCCAACAGCATAATCTCTCTACCCAACGGAATAGACCTCATCTTTTGTAGTGCAGTGAGTACAGGTTCGAACGAAAAAGTGGCAGCATCGATTTGAATGAGTCGCAAGTTCTTTTTGGTCGAAAGCGCAGCAAGGGTGCGTCTGATGTTCACGGCGCCATCCACTTGGAGGACTACCACTGGAGGTTTGCAGGCTAGAAGCTCCTCCACACGATTTATCGTACCCAAACTGATGATATCTCGGCCATAAGCAAGGCAGACGAGAGACTGGTGCCTCATGATCTTCGAACCGCGAGGATCCCGCTTAAGGAAGTCGATCCGCGCATCCGAGTCTGTGATGTTTTTAAGCTGTTTGAAGTTGGCGCTGCACTTCAGCGAAATTCCCCAACGAGATTCCCTGTTATCAGAACCTGTGTAAATACCGACCATAGATGTGATGCCAATGGTACGACCATGATGCTTCCCGTTCTGTAGAAGAGCGGTTTCCACCCCATCTCGAATGTCAAACAGCATGTCCTCGCGAAGCATCCGAAAGGTATTGTCTAGGTAATCCTCAACTGGAGTCTCCGATGTGTTGAGCTCATCGTGGAACGCTGCACGAAGAAAGGCAGGTTTTTGACACAAGATCTCGTCTGCAGTGGGAAGGATGGAGATTTCACGGTAGTTGGGGAAGTCGTTATCATGGCGTCCACCAGGGCCATTGAGGACGTCAGACGCTGTTGCCAGAGCAGGGTCGGAGACAAGGTGTTTGATCAAGTGTCCGATTTCTCTGATTTCACGATTGGGTGACGCGAGAAGGCTATCCTGAACAGAAGGCTGGGCGGCAATAGCTCGATAGGAGGCCGTGTCTCGATTTTGTAAGGTGAGGAGTCGGGAAAGCAGTCTGGCAAAGACCAACTGAGCATTTTCGCTCAATTCGCCCTGTTGAAACGTGCGAACGAAAGGGTTCCAGAAGACCGGAGGCTCCACCACATGGAACAGTAAAGTGTCCAAGGCGCCACCACCTACATCGGAAGTTCGCGCGAGGAAATATTCCAACACGTTCGATCCGATTCCGTTCATGAAATCGACTGACAGGTCGAACTGCATTGCGGACTGGACTGAGACAAGGCCGTGAGCACTGTTACTGATCGCGTTCAGGCATACCACTGGATCATCCTGAGTACAGAGTCCTTCTAGAAAAAGAGCGGCACCGCGAGGGTCGACTTTGACTGATCCAGTAAGAACGTCAAGAAATCGTTTCTTCAACCTGGAGATACGAATCGAGTCTGGAAGAGCAGGACTCATTTGAGGCTGAGGGTGGAGTGGCTGAGGGCGAGGTTCAACTTGAATCGCGCGAACCCGGGTCGACAGTGACAGCAGTGGGAACTTGAAAGAAGTCCTCAGCGTCTCACGGCGTGCACCATCTCGCTAGCAAGTGATGAGCCAAATTAGACGCCCACTGGAAAGTCTCTCGCCGGAACAGCATCGGAGAATGCATGGGAAGCTCGAGAATTCTGGCCTTTGCTTGTGGTAACGTGAAGGTGAGAGTTCTGATGTTGGCCTTGAAGTTCCAACATCATAGTTACATGTTTACAACTAGCTATCGAATCCAGCTGCCACCTTTCAGAACCAAACGGTGGCTTATCGCAATCTATTCTGCTATTTGCAGTTTTTTTTCCCGTTGTAATCCTTGCGCCAATGCAGGAGCAGTAGTTAACGCCTTTGCATCCAAGGCTCAAGCCCTGCTTTGTTCCAACTACTCAGGCGAGTCTTCACCTTGTTGCAAACCTCGTACCACCTTCATTCAGCCTTGCGAACGCAGGTCACAAGTATAGCTCCAAAACAAGGTCCCATGAGAAATTCTCCAACCAGCACCCAATCATTCTAGCTATCATGTGGTCCCTCGAGCACCTGACAAAGATCACGTTCGCTCCACCCACTATAAGTAACTGAGATGGATCCCGCCGTGTTATCATCGGTCTCTCTCTCTTCTATCTCCTTCACGTCTTTACAGTTGAAATGCCGGGTACTTTCACCAAGACGTTTGACACGCCAACGTACAAAGGCACCATCAGCATCCCACTGGGACTCTATATCGATGGAAAGCACGTAGATCCTGTGAAGGGAGAATCCATCGAGTGGGTTGCCTCCACGCTTCCGACGTTCGTCACTTACCCTCATTCTCGTCAGGGTCGTCAACCCATGTTCGTGTTTTCGTTTCGGGCTCAACTGATGACTCACGCCATTACCAGCGACAGGAACGGTCATCACTTCCATCGCCGCTGGTACGAAGGCCGACATCGATCTCGCGGCAAAGGCTGCTCAGAGAGCCTACAAGACGTCCTGGGGTCTCAAGGTCTCCGGGGCAGAGCGGGGCAAGCTATTGTTCAAACTGGCCGACCTCATGGAGCAACACATCGATCAGTTCGCCGCTCTGGATGCCCTTGCCAACGGTAGGGACGCTGTATTGCGATAGATTAGCATTGACACTCCTCTTGTAGGCAAGGCTTACAAAACTGCGTATAGCAGAGATAACGCGGGCGGCATCGCTGTCATGAGATACTACGCCGGATGGGCAGATAAGATTAACGGAAAGGTCATCGAGGTATGTTCAAGCATTCGGGCCGAGCCGTCCCGTGAACCTCACCTTTTCCCCAGACAAACGACAAGAAGCTATCTTATACCCGCCATGAACCCATCGGTGTTGTTGTCCGTTTTCCCGTTTTGCTCATCTTTTATTCGCGCTCAACTTTGCACAGGGCCAAATCATTCCGTGGAATGTGCCGAGTTAGATCGCCCCTCCCTGTTCTCATCTTCTTCTTACTCTGTTCCCAGTGTTCTCCCTCTCCCTCAAGATCGCCCCTGCCTTAGCCACCGGAAATACCGTTATCCTCAAGCCCTCGGAACTCACCCCTCTTTCCGCTCTTCTCTTCACGACCCTCGTTGAAAAAGCTGGGTTCCCTCCGGGCGTCATCAACATCGTCAACGGGTGCGGTGCTACCGCCGGTCAGGCCATTTCCGAGCACCCCATTGTCGGAAAGGTCGCATTCACGGGGAGTACGCTCACGGGTCGCAAGATTATGGAAGCCGCCGCCAAGAGCAACCTCAAGCCCGTCACCCTCGAACTCGGCGGGAAAAGCCCCAACATTATCTTTGACGATGCCGATCTGGGACAGGCCGTCAAGTGGGCGATTCACGGGATCTAGTGCGTCGACTGTGTTCCTTTTTTCTCTCGATTTCTCGTTGAGGATGCGCCCTTCGTAGCTTCAATCACGGACAAAACTGCTCGGCCGGGTCACGGATATTCGTGCAGGAGGGGGTCTATGACGAATTCCTAAAACAATTTACGGAGCAAGCGTTGGCGCTCAAGCTGGGTGACCCCTTTGCAAAGGATACCTTCCAAGGGCCTCAAGTCTCCGAGACCCAATTCAACGTATGTCAATCCTCCCTTTAGATTCCTTTCCGGTCAGTCGTTGATGTCTTTGTATCAGCGTATTATGGGTTACATCGACTCCGGAAAGGCGGACGGAGCGACGGTACACATTGGTGGCAAACGTTTCGGGAACACGGGCTACTTTATTGAGCCGACCATCTTTACCGACTGTAAACCAGAAATGAAGATCGTCCAGGAAGAAATCTTTGGGCCCGTCGCGTGCGTTTTGAAGTTCAAGACCGAAGAGGGTACGTGCAGTACTACAGACGGCATGGTGTATTGCTCATGGATTGGACGATAGAGGTGATCGAACAAGCCAACAACACGACATACGGTCTTGCCGCTTCGGTGTTTAGCAAGGACATCGACAGAGCCATTCGCGTCGGACATGCCCTCGAGGCGGGCAACATGTGGGTGCGTGAATCGCCCTACATGGATCTGCTTTCGAATCTTACTCATCTTTTCTCCGCACCCTTGAACATTCCATGGTCGACGACGTATATATAGATCAACTGCTGTAACCAAGCCGAGATTCAGATGCCATTTGGTGGGTACAAGCAATCAGGTATCGGGAGAGAGCTGGGCGAGTATGCGCTCGAGAACTATACCAACGTCAAGGCGGTTCACGTCAACCTCGGTCTCAGACTGTGAATGTTGGACGGCGCGGAGACGGGACGTGTGTGGTCCAACTGTTGTGTATTTAGTAAGTTTGGATGTATCGGGCTCTGAATGCATCATTGCGTCGCAGCATTTGGCTTGGTGCCCTAGCGTTCATGATATGATTTCGACATCTACTTTGCTGGTAAGGGCGGATCAGTCTATCCTTGCGTATCGTCTGCATTTCTATTGGAATGAATAGCAATCACTACCTTAGCAGAGGGTTCACCCCCGCCAGCTCGGATATTCCTACTATATCCTTTTCGACCACGCATGTACATGCCTCCGCCATAGTCACAGTAATCAAACCATACAGACATGAAATTTATCTTCCTCATCTCCCTAAGCTTCATAGTCCACCTCCAGTTCATCTTCGTAAGTAAATTCCTATAGTAGGCACAGTGAATAAGGCATAAACGTGCATGTGCTCGAGTCGAATTAACTAGTACCTTGTAAGGGATCCTAGCTCTCGCGGGATCGACGGCGCCATATGACCCAATATATACAGGGGATGACTCGTTGGATGTATCGTTGGTGGGAGCGTATGTAAGCAGTTCCTCCGAGATGGCAACACGCGAAAATATCCATGAAAATCGCCGGTTGTTCTGCCATGTTGGTGGTAGTTGCTTTTTCAAAATTTCCAAAGCAGCTCGGATGGACGGTATCGGAGGCTGGAAAGACGTACATGCTTGGAACGCAAAGATTGCGGAGTTTGTGATTACAGCACAGTCGACAGCAGGAATTTCTCCTCCGGGGCAGATCCAAACACAAGGTGTGTTTGTCATTTCCGTGAGATTCCAAATCACGGGAATATCTTTAACCTGCGTGGCACTACCCAGCTCGTTAGAAAGACGGACTCGCTCATCATGGTAGTGCTGTTGGTAGAGCCAACCGCAAAAAAAACCCCTCCCAGATGTCAGCTGCGAGTAGAACCAATTCATGTAAAGGTTCCTGGCGCAGACCCTCGTCCCTGGGTTGTCAAACAAGTGCAGGAAAAAATCGGTCCTTGTTTTGCTTTGCATCAGTTGGAGCGTGATCGCCAGGGCATTTTGTAACGCCGCCGTGGGTACACGGACAACGTATCTGCAGCGACAAATGTTGCCCTCGTGATCTTTGGGTGGAAAAACAAAGAAAATCGTCGATATTGTGCCAATAGTTTGAGCTTCGAGGGTATGCAAGATCGTGCGATTCTCGATGGCACATGTGGCAGCTCTCCTGAGTTCCCAGTCTTGCTGCGATTCACTCTTGGTGAGCTGTTGTAACAGCGTCCGGGGGACCCCACCCCACTTGGACGAAAGAGTAACCATTGCTTCAACATTCAAGGCCAACAATGATCTTGAGAACATATCAGATCTCGTCAGAACTCGATTATTCATATAACCCACGAAAGGTCCGCGATTTCTTCGACCAACCAAACGGTCATAACAAACATTTCTGCACCATGGTGTCGACTCCGCCATTCCCAGTGTTTTTCGCCACATGGATTTGCCTGGATGACTTTCGCAGAAACATCAAGAAAGATATCAAGAGGCGCAGTAGAGATACGCAGATCACTCAAGGCCCACACGTCTTCTTCAACCAGTGGGGCCGGATCAGATAGAGGGCACAGTGTGCAAGTATGCGTAAAGAACGTGTAGAAGTGATCACTTGTCCGAAGTTGGATCGCGACGGGCTTGTGTTCGCTAAGTCGTTTGATAAGCGCATAGATGAGAAAGTATGTTTTACCTACCATCGCAAGACAAAAGTGTAAGTCGCATGCGATCGGATGACATCGATGACATCTCACCGATGCCAGGTTGACCGATGATGAACGCTCCCCGCTCATATGCACTATCGGACTGGAATGCTTGCAACGCTTTGCGGTACTCGTCTCTCACGAGAATTTTGTTACACTTGGCTAAAGCATTCCCAAAGAGGTACTGTAGTGCGATAGAGTGGTTTTGCACGTCGAGGTACTCGATATCGCGGGACGTGCTGCTGTGATGGGTACGCAGAAAAGCGACGGGATTATGCCAGGCTGTATTAGCGAAGATCTGGAGTGCGTCCAATATGATGTTCGAAGGGAACTGTGGTTGATTTACAGACATTTCGCGTCGGAAATCCAGCTGTGTGCCCTTCGGAACGGTCTAGTGCTACCACGCAGTGAGCAGCCGAAGTCGGAGTTCAAGGCACTTTGCCAAGTGAAGTAGAGCTGAAGCCAATGCGTCCCGAGTCGCTATTGAAAGTGGATCGGGAAGTCCCATCCAATCAACTTGTGTACTCAGTTATCCTTGCTGAACAACGATCCCATCCACGTTCAGTTACCGGTCACCATGAAGGACATTCAACTGCTGTGGCCTAACATCTGTAGATTGACTGAACGCGCAGTGCGCACCAAATACATGAAGAGGAGAGACTTGTAACCTTGCTTGCGGGGTCACGCCCTGTGAGAAGTCCTTATGATGAGATCTGTTCGCCTTATGTTTGTACATGACAAACCTATGGATTCAACTGTACTATAGCAAGCGGAGCACCTCGATCGGAGGTACGACAAGCTACTGTTTTGTTTTGTGTGGATGACCTGGGATGGCATGGATATGCCATTACCCCACGTCAACTTAGTGCTCGCTTTCAGCACTTTTTCCTTGGCGGGCAAGAGCTCGGACGAGCCCGTAAGTAAATTACTGGTCGACGCGGCTGAATTGACCTGGTCCCAAGGGTCTCGGTATCGGACTATGAATGGGTTCGAGGGCGGGCAGAAGGCATATACGCAATGCGACCTCTCGGTACGGTATGTGTACACGCATCAGCTCATATACTTCGTTGGCAACGCTGCTGGTTGGATTAGCGCGACCGTAAGTTAGTAGCTGGAAGCAGACTACGTAAGACCTACACATGGCAAATAATTGATTGGTTGTCAACGGCCTGAGCCTGAGAAACCAGGTTGAGGGTTTAGCACGACAAGTTGATCGGAGACCTTGGAAGTGGACACCACTACGGCAGATGGTTGGACCTACATAGGAGGACAACCATTGTGAGGAACACTTAGGGACATGTACAGCGTCGGTGCTTTGAAGATCATGACCCCCTGAGGGGTATTATATCGCCGCAGGCCCGTGGTTGGGGTATCTACTGGGACACCTGGACACACCGTGTTTCGTCGAACGAGACTAGCATTTTGGCGATATTTTGGGCGTACATACACATCCTAATCCAACTAGGAGTCCCGTTCATCCGCCGAATTGAACGTCCAAATTTGGTTTTTCTGTGGAGGATCCGTGACCCAATTCAAGGTGACCTATGCACGTATTAACGGCCACGTGAGAATTGTTAGCACAAAGGAATTTCGCGACAACCGTTGTATGGACTTACATTTGTTCCCTTGGCTACAAGGCGCTCCGGAAGTGACCACACAAGGTCGGACCCGTATGCGGAAATACTGCCAATGAAATACACCGAAGACGGGGTCTCTCGAATCGATATGTAGTACGCAATAACAAAAATGGAAAGCATACACATATTCTTGGTCATTCCCAACTTGAGTTGCAAGCCACCACGTCGCTTCATCTACCTTGCTTTTCCCTTCCAATGTTATCCCCTGGCAATTTTCCGATCATTGCGGGATGAAGCATAGCAGGGATGTAAAACTTACATTTTCACCATATACGACAGATGCATATAAGTTATATTCCTCGTTAGTCAGTGTAAATAATTTGTTCTCCGAGTCGATGTACTTCGTTATCCACTAACAGCCAGATAAGAAGCTTTGTATCATCGAAAACAGATGAGAATGTAGACATACGGTCTCGTGCCCTACCCATGTTGGACTGTCTAAATCGTACTCTGTGGCTATTGAGATTTGGTCGGTGGGTCCAAATAAGCCGGCAATAAAGTGGTTTCCAGAGTCTGCGCCCGCATACAGAACGCTGTTGATATAGAAGTTACCTTCGCCGATGTCAGACATGGCAGAGGTCAGCTGGCGTAGCCTGAGGGTGTTGGTGCGAGGGGAATCAGAGTCGCTAGAGAGCTTTTATATACTCAAGGATTCCTGCGTTTCAACTCCGGCTTATTCGGTCCTCGATAGCACGTAATGGTGTGCTATCATCCCAGTCGGCCGCTGCTCCTCCCCATGCGGTGACACTCAATTTATGTGCTAAACGAAGTCGGAGTCAACGGCGACAGGGCCGGCATTAGCGGATTAAGCGCACCATTCAGCACCATAAGCATGCTTCGTTTGGTTGGTCTGTTTACTAAATCTTGAGGCGATTGGACCTTGAGGCTTGCAGGGTTGCTCGGTCCAACAGATTCGAGATTGAGTGGTCCCAATCACAACCCGTACACTACCACCGGGTAGAACTACGCCGGCGGTTAAAAACATCCGTTGCGCGAGACTATACACTTCCTCGCCACGAGAGCGGATATCAGCGACCACCATACAAACCCGCGTTTCGGCTCTAGCTTATTATACCTGTATTTCGGTCGTGCAAGACGCGCGACGGTTGTGAACTTGGGCAGGAGCAAGTTTGGACACAATACGATGGGCACAATACGAATCCCTCTGTTCATGTACGGAAGGCGAGTCTTTTATCTTCCACTTCCTGCAGTCGCCGCGGTCAAATGTGCAGCACAGCAGGTCTTGTTGAGAGGCTTTGCAGAAATGACGTATACATGAGGTGGGGCGAGTAGACGACGGCGCGCTAACGACAAGCAGGTGGATTCCCAGAACGGATATGGTGGGAAAGGTGGCAAATGATAGCATTTAAGGCAGTGTGCAGATGGCCGGGGGGGTCACTGCATCGTCTTGGCTGCCACATCTGGGAGAGCGACTGTTTACGTTGAAGTTGTTCTTGAATGCTTTCGCCGGCCTACGCGAGACTCAGCGGGAACTCTGATTGGACCGGCAAATGATTTATGGCACCTATCCATTTATATTCTGCTAATTCAGCGCTGAATCGGCGCTTAAGAATGCAGATGCCAGGAGCCTTTGCCAATCAGCAAAACGGCCGTAGTGACGGGCCTTGTGTTGTGACACGAGCGACCAAAGCGAGCGACGAATTTATTAGTCATTCTACCATATTCGGCACGTATGCTCGTTCTAACAGGAGTGTTTCTCTAAAAACACAGTCCGCGACATCGAGCATCCTAATGCGGGCGAGCAGCCGCTATAGCTTCGCCACCGCATATGGCTCTTCCACCTCCGCGCGTCTACCAGCACCACGCACCTGCTGTTTGGCCCAAGTTACGAGCGCGTCGACCAACGCATCCACCTCCTCCGTGTTCCGCGCATGGACGATGACGCGTATCCGCGGCCGTTTCACGACCGGGTACGTCATCGCCGTGACCCCGTACCCCCGCTCCAACAGATAGCCCGCGAGGTCCGCCGCGCGAGGCGTGAACACCGGGATGACCGGGGAGCACAGCGCACCACCGTGACGGTCGGACGTGTCCGAGTCCAGAGCGAGGATCGCCTCGGGGACGCGCCCCAAGGAGGCGGCGAGCTTCTGGTGTGCGTAGAGAGACATGCGATGGAGGCTGCGCCGGAGCTGTGATGTACATCAGTCCGCGTCCACAGAACCGAGACAGTTCACGCCGACCTCCTCGCCCTTTGCGCCGGAGACGACCCCGAGAGAGGCTTCTAGGGCGTAAACGTCGGTATACGGCATCGACGTCGAAAACATGACGCTCTTTGCGAAATTAATCAAGTAATGCCTTACGATCTGTGCGGTCAAGACGACCGCTGTAACAACATGGCACAAACATCAACGTCTGTTCGAAACCGTGTACGGACGTGGGTACCCACCTCCATAAAATCCCCGTGCCTTGCCAAACGTATGGACCTGGGTGTGAACACGGTCGTTCAGACCCAGGTGCGAGACATATCCCGTCCCGTTCGGCCCGTACATTCCGGACATGTGGGCATGTCCGGCGGGTACGAGCGACTCTACTGTCCCCACGATCTCCGTCAGAGGGCAAAAGTCGCCGTCCATGCTGTACAAGCTCTTCACCACGACAAACACGGTGGAGGTGGTGATGGTGCTGCAAGACACCACGGAGGCACTCCTCGAACGAAGCCGTCGAGTTATGGGAAAAGCGGTACGAGGGACAGGATGACAGCCGAATGCCCTCCCGGATGGAGACGTGGACGAGCTCGTCATAGATGACGACATCGTGCTTTTGTGGAACGGTAGCCATGAGTGCCAAGTTGGCGTCGAACCCAGAAGGAAGTAACAGTGCAGACGGCGCTTGAAATAGTTTTTTGAACGCGTCCTCGAGCGCGTTGAACTCCGTCGAGTTCCCTGTTCCTAAGCGGGAACCGGTGGATCCAAATAGGCGGTCCGAATCGGCTGAGAGCACCCTGCGCAGAAATATTTCTTTCGTGGAAGGGTCGGTGGACAATGACAAGTAGTCATTTGAAAAAAAATCGGGAGCATGAGACGGGAGCGGTTGGTCGCAGCTGAATACAGTCAGGCGTTGACT
>JBBPUI010001071.1:0-12388 GCA_038094615.1 Heimioporus aff. retisporus | reverse complement strand
TAAGATCCCCGGTGTGCGTACACTGAGGTATTAGCAGATTGTCCGTTGAAGGTTTCCGTGCCAAGAGGAGGATGTCTAAAGGAAGGAACAAGAAGTACACAGCGCTATCAGTCGCCTCGATGGGGTAAGGATGAAACAACGGAGAGATGAGTACCAGTGGGTGATGAATTAAATCGAATCGTAGATAGTCGCGCTTATCACGTTCGCCATGGCAACACAGGGCCGTAGAATCTGGACTCTGGAGTCAGCGCCGAATATTGCCAAGCTGTATGAGGACAGCATATGTGGATATATATGTGCTACGGACCGCAGCACATTTCTTGCCTCCTTTGATTATTTTTCGCCACCGTTCGGTTAACAATGAGCAGTGCGTACTGATATGAATTCGTGAAATACATGAATGCTGACCATCAAACCAGACGAAGTTTCGCCATCTGTCGAGATTGAGACTGGGCAAGAAGTATTGACAGTGGTATTTTCATCAGACGGGAGCCACCTCATCAGTGGTGGCTACCGTGGTGTCCATGTATGGAGGGTGCAAGATGGCATTCAAATTGCGACGATGAAAGCGCGGGGAGTTTACTGTCTGGCTGCTTCCAAGGATGCCAATTGGATTGCTGCGGGTACATCAATGGGCAAAATATTCGTTTGGGATGCAAAGAAGTACAAGCTTCTCACTGTGCACGAGTGCGATCCCGAGCCTATCGCTGGTGTCGACTTTTCGCCCGACTCGACTCGATTCATTGCCGCGTCCTGGAACCACACAGTGACGATCCGCGAAATCACGGCAGACCGTAAGCAACTTGTCAAACTCCGCCACAACGACTGGATAAAAGCAGCAAGGTACTCCCGACACGGCGACAGAATTGCGACAGCCACAGGGGGGTCCGTCCGGGTCTGGGACAGTAACGACGGACGCTTGCTTGCGAACATCGATGTGAAAGTGGTTGGGCTGTACAACACCGGTCTTCTCTGGCTGGATGACCACCTCCTCGTTATATCCGACAATAAAATCAAGGAATTCGATGCAACCACGGGGTCAACGGTCTCAGAGTGGCGCGTGCCTGAGACCAATAACACCTCGTGCATTGCTCTACCGCCGCAGGGGAAATTCATAACCTTCTCCGCCAGGAACGCCATCATGTTCTGGCAGGCTTCGACGCGTTTCCCACATTGTATCGTCCGAAAACATGAAGACATAGATTCGATCGCATTGTCTTCAGACGAACGACGTATCGCAATTGTTTCGCGAGACGGTAAAATCGTCCTCAAAAGTCTGACTTATCTCATTGAGAATGTAAGCATCTGCGCGTGCCGGGTTGCAAGGACGCCGGATTCAATCGTTTTTTCTTGCAGGATTCCGTCGCGCCTTCCTTTTTACACCCAACATTTCAAGAACCAGAACTTTCTATCGACAACGCGACGCTTCGTTTGTGGAAGGACGGTCGGCTGGTGGATGCGGAAGAGCTGCTCAACGCTGGAATCGCGGCGTCTAACACTCCAAACCCCCACGTCCTTGCGAATAGGGCACTTATCCGAACACGCTTGACGCGCTGGGATGAGGCAATCGTCGATGCAGACGAGGTGCTTGCTTTAGTCCTACATTGTGCGTAGACGATGACGCCGTTTATGCCCAGTCCATCAAAATCCAGCCGTCCGTCATTGGCTATATTGCAAAGTGTGTAGCCCTCGTCGGCAAGGGGAAACTACAAGAGGGGATTCGGACATGCGATATTGCGTTCGAACATTTCCACTCGACTCATGTCACCTCTCTCCTTCTCATTAAGGTATGCATTCTAGTCCACAAACTAGTGACCATCGAGCTTCTTCTGTCCAGGCTATCGTTCTGTTCATCGCTGGTGAACACGAGGACGCGATCTCACGCGTGAACAACCTGATCGAGACCGCGTGTTTCCGCTCGACATTGTATGTCATCAAGGCATGTACACGGTTTCCCATTCCATGATTTTATCACCATTAATGCTTTACGCAGGCATATATGCATCTTTTGGTTGGAACCTCGCAAATGGAGGATCGCAACTACCATCATGCCATACAATCATTTTACTGTGCGCGCAGCCAGCTTAGCGACAGCATCAGTCGACCCTTCTTGGTGATATCGCTGGTAATTCATCATTCAGCCACTACAGCTTAGTTCGTTACCGGGTTCCCACAGATTACCGGATGGAAGTTTAGTGACCTCCGGACCATGGTCCAACAACGTCTTTGCGAGGCATTCTATGCCGCCGGTCGTATTGATGAGTTGAGCGAGGCTATACTGGAGACTGTAAATGTTTCTTCTGAGGAGAGCGAACCAGCTACCGGGTGGATCATCGGTGAGGCTATCACCCCATGTCATTGCTGTATACTAGAAGCTTCGTTCCAGATTTCATGCAACAATGGCTCTCTACTCTCGAAAGCACTGGCAATGCAAGCTCAGAGGTTAGAGATAGTAGTCTCTACGGGCCTGATAATTTTATATCTCCGACACCATTATTGGGAGCGTGGGCAAAGGTTAAACTGAAAAGTAGTTCATGGGAAGAGGCCATATCTTCCGCCTGTGATGTGAGTGCTTGGCATCTACAATTCCAAGCCAACCTGATACACCATTGGCTTGTAGTTCATTCAACCAAGGCTTGCAATTTATCGGGCAGTATGCGAGCGTCTGGAAAACATCGACAATATAGCGAGTGCAGTTTTGTGTTTTCATCGAATGAAACATGAGCTTGCACAGGAGATAGCAGAGAGGCCACCTAGTTGGATTCTTGGTAATGATTTGTACATGCAATACCAGGGACCCCGGATACTTAACTTTTTTTTTTTTCATCTTTCAGCCTTTGAATCACGATGCCTTTGGAAACTCGAGGATTTTGGGGACATCGCATTGAATTCTCATCAGTATGACGAAGCGATATCCCAGTATACAATTGCATTGTCACTGAATCCCACTACTTCGCGGAATCTGTTTGAGAAACGAAGTAAAGCACATGCCGAAAGAGGTTTGTGGGCGGATGCGCTGAGCGACGCTAATGAAGTAGATTCTTTTTTTCTCGTCTTAAGGCTCACCTTCGCTCACAAAGACTCTTTAGGTAATTGGGCTTGACTCATCATCCCCGTTGGGTTATGAGAGGATGCATGCTGCTTTGCTTGGTGCAAGACGGTTTGAAGATGCCATTGATACGTTCGAAACGATGCTCTTGAAGATATCTGAATCACCGGATCCAGATGTTCGAGGTGAGGACTCATGATCTCGTGGTTCCGATGTCCATCCACCAATCTTCCCTCTTAGGCCGCTCTCGTCTATATGTCACACCTACTCAGATGAAAGAATTCATTCGCACTGCTGTGGAGGAAGTCATCTCTGAATCTCCGCCGGTGCTCATTAACACCAAGTCTGGTCGTCTTCTTGACAAATCTGCCCAAGCGTCATCATTTGAATTACAACCGATCTTCCTGGAGTTGATTTCCTCCATGACCACAAATATTGACTGTGCCCGCATCCAACACGAGGTTGCGCAGTACTACCGCTACGCCATGTTTTCGCACAAATGGGAAGACGATGAACCTTTGTATGACACGGTAGTCAATGTTGTGGTGTACCATCTCGAGGCGTCAAAAACTCACAACAAGTTAAAACAGTTTTGCAAGATTGTCAGGGAGGCTGGATTACACTGGGCATGGAGCGATACGTGTTGTATCAACAGAGGAAATCATTTCGTGTTGCAGGAAGCTTTGGTCAGCATGTTCAGGTGGTACCAGGGCTCGGCAGTGACAATCGTCTTCCTTCTCGGCGTTCCTCTCCATTCGCAGCGCGGTGCGCTTGCGAGGAGTATCTGGAACATGCGCGCATGGACGTTGCAAGAATATCACGCGTCGAGGGTGGTTCTATTTTACACCGAAAACTGGACGCCGTACATGAACCTTTCCATCCACAACCACAAGGAGTCCCCCGAGGTTATCTCGGAGATGGAAGAAGCGACCGGCGTGTTGGCACAAGCGCTGATGTCACTCTGCCCCGGTTTGGACGACATCCGGGAGAAACTTCGCTTAGCTTCTCCACGCCAAACAACACGAATTGAAGATGCAGCATACTCGTTACTTGGGATATTTACTGTCTCTTTGCCAGTTACATATGGTGAAGGAGACAAGGCGCTCGGTCGGTTACTGGCACAGTTACTGATGAGTTCGGGGGACACGAGCATCCTCGCATGGACAGGGAGATCAGGCAGCTTCAATACCTGCCTCCCGGCCAATATCGCTGTGTTTAAGGACCCTCCGACTTCACATATTCCACCAGCAACCACCCGTACTGAAGCTGTTGCTGCAGAACTGGACGCATCTTCTGTCACTATGACTATGGTCACGGAATTGTACAACCGACTGTGCGACCTTCCTCTGCCATTCTTCGTGGCACAACGGATGAGACTACCTTGCCTCAGATTCAAACTTGGGCCTATATCAGTCTCCGTTGATGGATCGGAACGGGTATTCCGTGCGCAAACAACGATGCTCGGTGTTGTGGAGATCAGAACAGAGGAGGATCTTTCCCGATTGGGTTCTCTATACCTCGTTCACCCGTGGATCGACTTCCTTCTCGCTCGACAGCCTGTCGGGAGCGCAATGGAGGCACAATCTGTGGAAGATACGGTGTTGGGCGAGTGGCCATCGTTCTCTATCGCTTCTAATGCAGCACCCGGCACTCCAGCGACCCCACAGACACGAGCGGAGAGGCTTACTGTTCGTCTTGGGCGTTCATTCTGGAGACGCCGCATTGTGCCCCATCAAGACACGACATCGCCATTCCTTCAGCCTCCTCGTATGTCATCCACTCGGGACGCTGCATCTCTTCGGGCACCTTCTTCTTTATCCCCAATTGTGAGGCAAAAACAAGCCCTCCGAATGATCGATCGGCTTAGACAGCCGTTTGGTGCACTATTGCTCACGCCGACTCCGCAGCATGTAGAAGGGTACAGGAGGGTCGCTGCGGAGAGTCCGATCCTCGTCGAGGTGAAGGAAGTCACGCCGACGATATTGGACAAGCTGATACGTAGCGTACGGACGTTGGACGTGCTTTGATGAGCTTATTCCGCTCTTTACGTGCTGGTCATTCCTGTTGATACAAGGTTGTACGTATTACATAAGTGCAAACCAAGACGCAAATCGAGATCAACTTGGAGGCTTCTCCAATACCGTACCGATGCAGATTTTTGGCAACGAAGTAATCCGTTTCGAAAGCTCGAGCTTTGACACGCGATACTGACCGCGTCTCCACCAGGCAACCGAAGAAAAGGCCGAAAATGCGCGTCTCTCCTCTTTCGTTGGCGCGCTCGCTGTCGGCGATCTCGTCAAGTCCACCCTTGGACCAAAAGGCATGAACAAGATCCTGCAATCCGCATCAAGTGGAGACATCAGCGTGACGAACGACGGTGCCACGATTCTCAAATCCATCCAACTCGACAACGCCGCAGCCAAGATCCTCGTCAACATCTCCAAAGTTCAAGACGACGAAGTTGGGGACGGGACGACGACCGTTTGTGTTCTGGCCTCGGAGCTGCTGCGGGAGGCAGAAAAGTTGATCGCGATGAAAATCCATCCGCAAACGATCGTCGAGGGGTATCGGCTCGCGAGCAAGGCCGCTTTGGACGCGCTGGAAAAGGCGGCGGTCGATCACGCGTGCGTCTCCTGGTTTCGATTCTTTTTTTTTCGTGTATCGTAATTTTTTGTTCCTTCCAGATCCGATACTGTGCAGTTCCGTCAAGACTTGTTCAACATCGCTAGAACGACCTTGTCATCAAAAGTGCTCTCACAGGACAAGGATTACTTTGCAAACCTCGCCGTCGATGCCGTCCTTCGTTTAAAGGTGAAACTATTACTGTGCGGTTTCATGCGTGGCCTGAATGCAGTCGCACCAGGGATCGACAGACCTCGAGCACATTCAGATCATCAAAAAAGTCGGCGGAAAGTTGACTGATTCGTATCTTGACGAAGGTGCGCATACGCGATGGTATACAAGAGGCATATTTCTAATGAGATCGCAGGCTTCATTCTCGACAAATCCATCGCGGTAAATTCACCAAAACGAATGGAAAACGTTAAGATCTTGATTGCCAACACGTGTGAGTCTTCCCCGAGTCTTCCATGTCTCTGAGTTTACCATGCTCACGTACGACGGTGTGGCCGTCAGCCATGGATACCGACAAGATCAAAGTCTTCGGCGCCAGACTAAAGGTAGACTCTACGGGTAAACTTGGCGAGCTCGAACGTGCAGAACGAGAAAAGATGAAAGCAAAAGTGGAAGCGATCGCAGCCCATGGCATCAACTGTTTCGTCAACCGGCAACTGATATACAACTATCCCGAGTCCCTACTTGCGGAAAAGGGTATATTAGTTATCGAACACGCAGATTTCGAGGGCGTGGAACGTCTGTCGCTTGTGACTGGCGGTGAAATCGCAAGTACATTCGACCGACCTGATCTCGTGAAGCTGGGGAGATGTGAGTTGATCGAAGAAATTATCATCGGGGAGGATAAGGTATGAAGACAAAATACGGGCCGTATTCCCTTTTCCGACCAATAACCGTAGCTCATCAAATTCTCGGGCGTTGCCGCCGGTGAGGCATGCACCGTTGTGCTGCGCGGTTCCACGAATCAGATGGTTGATGAAGCCGAGCGTTCGCTACACGATGCACTTTCGGTCTTGTCTCAGACAGTGAAAGAAACCCGGATCGTCCTTGGCGGTGGATGCTCCGAGATGTTGATGAGCTGCGCCGTCGAAGAGGCAGCACGTAAGGTCAAGGGCAAGAAAGCGATCGCAGCAGAAGCCTTTGGTCGGGCCCTGAGGCAAATTCCAACCATTCTGGCTGACAACGCCGGATACGACTCGAGCGATCTTGTCGCGCGGTTGCGTGCGGCGCACTACGAGGGCCAGGTTGATGCGGGGCTTGGTACGCAGTACTTCCACTGCGTCTGTCTCCTTTATGCGGCTTATCCTTATTCCGTGTGATAGACATGAACGAAGGCACGATCGGCTCGATGAAGACGCTCGGTATCACGGAGAGCTACAAGCTGAAGCGGCAGGTCGTACTCAGTGCCACGGAGGCTGCAGAGATGATCATTCGGTTTGTGTTGGCTTTGATTTTCGTTGGCGTCTACTGATTCGGTGGCAGGGTGGATGACATTCTCCGTGCAACCCCTCGAAAGCGGGAGGCAGTATGAATAATGGTAGTTACCTACCTGTGATGCATATGTTTTCCGTGGAGCCACGCAGTGTGACAAGGCCACTCGGTGGTGGGTGTGATGTGGACAGCAAGTCAGAGCCGAATCACTAAATCAATTACTTCAAATTATGCCGTCTGTACAGTTGCATCGGTTACAAACCAGAGCCACCCCAAAGTGAAGAATGTCAGCCTGTCAGGACTAGTGAGAACGTACAAAATATGATAATCGATTCGTATTTAGCTGCGAACAAGTTCGAAACGCTCGTCGATGAACCACTCCTTTCATAATCTCAACCAAATTGCGTCGGTACTCGTCGTCGAGCTAAGGCTCATGTCAATCGAGAAATAACCTTCGCAATTGGGTGGTGGATGGGAACTAATTTAGTGCGGGGTCTAAAAAAGGTAAATTTCCGCATTGTATTCTTCCAACCATCAGATCATTGATCAACTCATGATGCTAGCACGCCTGTAGCCAATCCCCCACACCCGGATCGTTTTACAATGAGATCTTGCTTGAGTACCAGAAACCGACGACCCCAACCCACATCTGGCAGCAGCATCCCAGTGAGCATGAAATATCGCGTCTTCTATCGACTCACGATCTGCTGCAGAGTATCCCCGACCCTAACCCTAAACATGCGGAGCAGGAGTTGGGAAGCGAACTTAAAGTAGCCCAATTCAAGGGTCAGCAACAAGCCGATTTACCCCCCTCCCCATGCTCTGTATCACACACGGACGAGAGCAAAGAAGTCTTTATTGCAGGTACGGATCTATTTCTACCTGCTCTGCAAGTGCAAAGATCGTTAACATCACTGTAGTCATACAGGCGAACTATGTTGCCCTTGGTCTTGGGCGAATTCCCGCCAGCTTTTACGTCGTTGTCCATCATAGTGGCTTCGAGTGGAGAACCATGGATAAGCGGTTGTCCACTAGTGGCGATACCGTCATTTGGGATGTCCAGATCCCAATGTGAGGCTTTCATATTTCTCTTGAAGTTTGTGCTAACGGAGTTTGCAGACCGTCAGATCTATCTACCACCGTCTCTCTCGCGATTTATGCCACCTTCGAATTCCAGCCCAAGTTAGGACGAGGGGAGCAGTTGAGGGAGATATCGATAACCGTGAAGGAGCTACAAGACCGCAGTGCGAATGACCTTCGTGGGTACCACGAGACATGTATGCAGGCCGTGCACTTACATCACCAAAGCGTTTTCCTTCTTTCCGACAGATGACGATGACACATCTCCTTGCTCGTTCCTTTTGGTCACAATTAGAGCGAACAATCAAGAGGAGAATGTTTTTCCGACACAGAAAATCTCAGAGCCTTGTTGCGTAAGTAAAAGCGCATTTTTCAAATACCCGTCATTGTTGACCGCTATATCTCGACAGCTAGTTACAGAATCTCCGGATGAGTTGGGGTTTGCGACGGACGAGGGTCACAATGCTCTTTCGCGCTATCGAAAAAAGGGCGACAGACTCGACTTAGAGTGTGCTATTGAACGTTTCGAATACACGCTCGAAATTTGTCCACAGGACCACCCTTGCCTCCCAGCCGCCCAATCGAATCTAGCGATGGCAAAATTTATTTACTCCCGACTCGATGACACTGAACTTTCTGTCGACTTGGCGCTCGCGCTATATCGCAGCGCACTCACCGCCCGCCTCGTGGGTCACCCCGACCGACCTGTCACCTTGATCCGACTTGCCACAGTGCATTTGGCGCGGCCTGGGAAATCTCACGACGCAGTGAAAGAGGTCGAAGAATTACTGCACGAGGCAAAGAAAGTCAGTCCCAAAGAAAGCCATGAACACTGGGCTGCTATCTTTGTACTGGAATTGCTAACTCAACAATCATTCGTGGAGCAAGGTTCTGCTGCGTGGTTGGTAGATGGGGATCCATGGTGTCTGGTCGACCAGTTTTTGCGCCGTTACAGACAGTTTCATGATTTTGCCGAGCCCCTAGAAGCGGTTTCATTTTTTCAAGCGTTTATGAAATCAGCATCGCCTACTGGCAGAGATTATCGATACTTTGAAGGATTAACGGTGCTTGGCCTGGCGTTGGGGTGTCAATTTGATGCCTGTGGAGATCTCAGCGATCTCGAAGAATCCACTTCAAAGCTACGAGACGCTGTTCGGTTCACTCCTGATGACCATCCTGACAAACCGAGGCGTCTGAATCTCCTTGGCACGGCCTTGCGAATTCGTTCTGATTATCTTAGAGAGCCAAGTTATCTTGAGGAGGCAATCTCTAGGCAGCAGGAGGCCGTTGAGCTTACTCCCGACGGACATCCTCACATACACGCCCACTTGCAAAACCTTGGCATCTCATTCAGAATCCGGTTCGACCTCCTCGAGGAATTGAATGACCTTGAAGAATCTATTTCGAAACAGCGGCATGCCGTTGACCTCGTACCGGATGCTCACCCTTACAAGCCTGATTACCTTTACAAACTGGGCAACTCCCTGGGCAATCGTTTTGAGCGCCTTGGAAGACTCGATGACCTCGAAGAGGCGATTTCGAGACAGCGGGATGCTGTTAATATTCTCCCTGATGGACATCTTCTCATACCCCTTCATCTTGACTACCTTGCGTCTTCGTATAAAATTCGGTTCTCACACCTCGGGGAACCAATTGACCTTGACGAGGCAATCTCAAGGCAGCAGCAAGCTTTCGATCTCACTCCTGATAATCACTTGGACGCTCCTGGGCGCCTGTGCACCCTTGGAAGCTACTTCCTGACTCGTTACAAGTGCATGGGCAATATCAATGACCTTGAGCAAGCAATTACGAGGCAACGGAAGGCTGTTGAACTTTCTGATGGCCACCCTAGCAAACCTGCTTTTCTAAACAGTTTGGGTATCTCTTTGCGCAACCGTTTCGACCGTCTTGGAGAGCTCTGCAATCTAGATGAAGCAATTGTGAAGCAACAACACGCGATTAACCTTACCGGCGATAGTCACCCTGAAAAACCCGCCTATCTGCACAATCTCAGCAATTCTTTCGCCACTCGTTCCGAGTACACTGGACAACTTGATGACCTTGAAGATGCAATTTCGAGGGAAAGAGATGCTATTGCCCTCGTATCAGAGGGTAACCCTGATAAACCGATGTATCTTAACAACCTGGGCAACTGCTTGAACATCCGCTTTACGCGCCTCGGAGAAATGGGTGACCTCCAGGAAGCAATATCGACAATCGGGGATGCGGTTGAGGCCATCCCTGATCATTATGAACAAAAGCCTGTTTATCTGAACAGCCTCGGCATCTCACTTGGGAATCGTTTTCAGCGTCTTGGGGTGCTGAGCGACCTCGAACAAGCAATTTCAAGCCTTCAAGATGCTATTAATCTTACCCCCAATGGGCACCACGCCAAACCCAGCTTCCTGAACAATCTCGGTGCCACCTTCACCGTTCGCTTTGAGCGCCTCGGGGAGTTAACTGACCTCGAGAACGCAATCTCGAGTCTTTGCAGCGTCGTCGACCTTATTCCCAATGATCACTCTCACAAACCCACCCACTTGACGAACCTTGGTCATGCCCTTCTCACCCGCTATCAGCGCCTCGGAGAGTTGAACGACCTCCAGAATGCTATTTCAAAGCAGGAAGATGCTGTTAACCTCACTCCCGATGGCCACTTTGATAAGCCTATTTATTTGAGCAACCTTGGTGCTTCCTTGCGAGTCCGCTTTCGCCGTCTCGGAGAGGTGAGCGACCTTGAGGATGCGATTTCAAGACAACAGGGTGCTGTTACTCTCGTCCCAAATGGACACCCGGCTAAGCGTACGTATGTGCACAACCTCGGTAACTCACTCGCTACTCGCTTTGAGCGCATGGGAGAGCTAGTTGACCTCGAGAAAGCAATCTTGTGGCAACGCCAGGCCGTTGATATGACTCCTGATGGTTACCCTGACAAACCTGGTTATTTGGACAATCTTGGTTTATCCCTTAGCGTTCGGTTCAGGTCCCTTGGAGAACCAGTCGATCTTGATGAGGCGATTTCAAATATCCAGAGCGCTGTCAACCTTACGCCCAGGGGACATCCTGAAAAACCAAGGTACCTGAAAAATCTTGGAAATTGCCTCCGGCATCGTTTCGAGCACAGAGGCCGGCTTGACGACCTCACAGAAGCAGTGTCAAAGCTGCAGGACTCCCTTAATCTCACCCCTGATGGCCACCCCGATAAGCCTACCTATCTTGACGACCTTTGCACATCACTTGAGGCTCGCTTCCGTCGCCTCGGAGAGGTAAGCGATCTCGAAGAGGCAATTTCAAGGAAACGGGTGGCTATCGACCTCACCCCCAATGATCACCCTGACAAGCCTAACCGTCTGGGGACCCTGGGAACCTCTTTGCTTGCTCGTTTTCAGCGCCTTGGGAATCCTAGTGACCTGGAGGAGGCGATCCTGAGGGAACGGGAAGCCGTTAGCCATATTCCTGATAGTCATCCTGAGAGGGCGATTCGTTTGCAAACCCTTGGCAATTCCCTCGGCACTCGTTTTATGCGCTTCGGAGAGCTAAATAATCTTGAGGAGGCAATCTCGAGACTGAGAGAGGCTCTTGACCTCACCCCCGAGGGCCATCCTGAAAAAGCTAGCCAACTGGAGTCCTTAGGCATCACCCTTTTTGTCCGTTTCAGCCACTTCGGCGAACTAAGTGATATTGAAGAGGCAATTTCGATCCTTCGAGAAGTGGTCAACCTCACTTCCGACGGTCACCCTCGCAAGCCCGACTGCCTGAAAAATCTCGGCCAGGCCTCGCTTGCTCGCTTCGAGCGTCTCCGGGAACAGAACGACCTCGATGAAGCTATATTGAGAGCAGGCGACGCTGTCGCCCTCACCCCCGACGATCATCCAGACAGGCCAAGTTCTCTCACCAATTTCGGTATTGCGTTGAACACTCGTTTCTTGCACAGTGGCGCCCTGAAGGACATTGAAGAAGCGATCTCGAGCCAACGAGATGCTGTCAGTCTCGTCCCGGCCAGTCACCCTCACAAACCCACCCTTTTGAACAACCTCGCACACGCTCTCGTCACTCGTTTTGGACACCTTGGGGAGCTTAATGACCTCGAGGAGGCAATTTCGTCCCAGTCGCTCGCGGTTGACCTTACCCCCAATGGCCACCCTCACAAGCTCATCTGGTTGCCAAATCTTGGCAACTCCTTCACCCCCCGTT
>JBBPUI010001070.1:0-12393 GCA_038094615.1 Heimioporus aff. retisporus | reverse complement strand
AGGGTGTGCGACGAACACGTTGCATGTTCTAGAGCACTCTATCGAAGTGAAGACATCGGGTAAGGCCGATGATAATAAGCAACAATGAGTAAGAAAAGAATAGGGGCGAATCGTAACATCAGTTTGATCCCTTGGTAAGTCACATTCAAGCCCAACCACTTTTTGAGAGTAGGGATGTAACACAACTGTCCAAGAGGGCAAAGGGTAGCAGAGGAAGAGAAATTATCCAATTGGATTACTCACTAAGATGATGCTCTAAGTGGATAACCAAGATCTCTGATTGAAAATGATCAAGAGGCTTGTGATGAAAGAAGTTGATTTTAGTGACTCTGTTTTTGATTGTTCATCAATATCAGGTGGTTTATATACATGTAGAATATAGCTATCTGTTTGTGCTATTCTGGAGTATTCTAAACAATAGACAAATGCTCTCTATTTCAACTGACAGTGGACAGCTTATGAATCATGATCAATAAGCATCTAGAATGTTCTTCTATGTTCCATGACATTCCATGACACTCCATTGTGATCCTAGAAACCCAAATGGATTCCAAAATGATCTTATGCTGTTCCTATTTGATCCTATGGATCTGAAACTTTCTCTAATGTTCTAGACAATATCAAGTGATTATGTATCATGTAAGCTACATTCTCAACACTCTAGTCCCTCACCCTTGAAACCCTCATCATGCTGCATCACTTCACAGGCTGTTATTTAGCTTTCAATTTGCATGAGAATGGAAAAGCACAAATGCAACATGTCAAATGAAGAGGTAGGCCCTCCCTATATTCAATCATGAAGCATCTGAAATTGGATTTTTCTTGTATGAACAAGTAAGACAGCTGAACAACAAGCATCAGAGAAGGAGACAAGCTCTAATGTATGTGTTCATTCTTTTTTTTTTGACATGAATCCTCATACCAATTTATAGGACAGAGGATGAAAGGAGATATATCAGCAGCAGAATATAAAGTCTCAACAAAGACTTAGGTTTGTCATTATTATCCATTTGATACTGGAATTCATTGTCCATCCTTATCAGGCTTAGCAAGTGTAGTGCTTGTGGCTCCACTCTCATCATGGCCACCAATAAGAAAGCAATGGCTGTTGTGGCTGCTGCTGTCCAGAATACACTTAGCAAGCACTATTTGTGAACCTGCTGGATCTGCCAGTAAGTACCCAACCATTGACCCATGCATCTGTGAACAAGACACTCTGGTATAATGACTGAACATTACTATATCCTCTGGCACTTCCACCCTCCTGCCACAGACTTGTCTGGGCCCTGTGACAAGCCTAGATCTTCCTGTCTCCACTTCCTTTGCTGTTTGTCAACCCTGTTTCACCTTTTCTAATGGCACTTTGTTCCCCTCCCAAATATAACCCCTTTGACCTCATGACTAACATCCTTGATGTACAGGTCAGTAAGGATGCAGGCACAATATGATGGAGCAACAACCTGGAAACAATTCTCCCATTATCAAGTCATGCAAAGATGACATTGTCTCCAATATCCTCAAACAGAACATGCATGCTGTCATCAATATTGCTAGTATTCCAAAAAGCATGACATCTAGCCAAATTGTTACATTCTTGGAAAACACAATGGACCCTTCCAAGCTACTTGAAGCAGCTTGTACAAACTTTTCAATGAGCAAGACAGTGGTCATCAAGGGATATGAGGATATGAATGGGTTTGAATTGACAATGGATGTCCTTGACAAGCCATTCATGTCCTTCCAGATCACTCATTCAATATCCATGGTATGTTATCAATTACTTCTTCATTGTGCACACTAGCATCATTTAGATATGGGGTTATGTTTAGAGAATCCTGTATATCCATTTGTGTTGACAACCATCAAAGAGTTTTTAAACAATGTTAACAACATAGGTGTAGCAAAGGGTTAGGTTGGATTACCCACTTCCATAACTATCTCCAACTTTACCTAGTGATTCCATGTCCTAGCCCAAACACTCTGAGCCACCCAAGCCAAGCCCCAAAAAGCCTGGCCAAGCTGGGCCACATTAGGGGCTTGATAAGGCTTGGAGCTCAGCTTGCCATTTTGAGAAGCCATGAGCTGAGCTGAGCTGAGCCAGGCCCCTAAAGCCCTGAAGCCATGCCAAAGATAGCACATTGCTGTAACCAGTAAGAGCCAATAGCTATAAATGGTATTTGGAAATGAAAATTTCATTTTTTCTACCAATCTTGTTTGCTCACTTATTACAGGTAATATGTCTGACACTGAAGAACAGCCCCACCAGGCCAGATGCACAGCCATACCATCTGCCTGTGTGACATGTGCTGAGAATGCTGCTGAGTTGGAACTTTCTTTCCACTAGAAAGCTCAGGTAGCAATGCAGCCACCTGAAGTTGACAATCTGGTTAATACTCTGGTACCTGGTGGTGAGGCAGCCCCAAAACAGACCCAGAAGGATCTTGTCATCAATGCTGCCATGTCTGACACTGAATCAGATGCTGATATTCTGCCCAAAAGAAAAAAAGGTGAGTTCACACTGATATTGATGATTCATAACTCACACTTCATAGGGCTTCAGAATGACTGCACCACTACCAGATCCAATGGTCTCCTCAAGGACATCAAGGTCATTGATGTAAACAAGCCAATGAAGAGAGGCTGAGCCAAACATACTCAAGATATTGATGCTCACTTTTCCACTCCATATCTGAACTCAGATAACAAGAAGGTTTGAGATTGTAACAATTGCAGGTACATTTTGCTCTGCATCATTTAATTCTTCATTAATCATCTATACTAGCAAACAACTTAAAAAGCATGTTGCTATTGTTGACCAAGCAACTATGCTGTGGTGTCACCAGCAAGCTGCCTACAAGGAAATTTATTGTAAGTGGGCTGCTGACCAGGATTCACTTCCATGTTACCCATGGATACCAAATGCTATCAAGGGGAAGTCTATCAATGCAATGCCACCTTGTCTGGCAGTATCAGCAGGCAACCTTCCCTCAATACTCATCTTGTGCCAGCAGGCATGATTGTTTGGTATTCTGACTCAGCATTTTGCAATGCTGCTATTGAGTGGCTTGTTGTGATAGACCAGGTGAGCAATTTTTGATCAATGTTCATCAACCACTAATGAATGGATGCTACAGCCTATTCATTGCTTGGAACAGCCAACATTCCAATGACTACTTGATATCATCTCACATACTCCCAACAAGATCAAGATACCTGGTCACACCATGGTGTACAAGCTCATCATCAAGAAATTCAAGATCAATTTCTTTCATTCAAAAAGAAGCTATCAGTATGTACTATGTACATGAATGCTTATGCATTACTGAACTAATGTGGTACAATAGGGCCAAATTGTCCAAGGACAGATCAATCTCACATGTGATGTCTGGCAGCCATCAAACTACAACAGGTATTTTGCCATCATTGCATATGATCATGGATTGAAGAAAATCTGCTGCAAATGTGGACCAATTGCATGGACCTTATTGCATTCATCCAGCTCAACAACACACACCATAGGGTCCATCTAGGGCAGGCACTATATAAAGCCATCAAATGCCTTGGGATTACTCATAGGGTATGTAATCTACCAGCTATACTTGTCTGCTCAGTGCTCACAATACCATTAGATTGGGTATGTTACCTGTGACAACACAAGCAACAAAGACATGATGATAACAGAGTTTGCCTGTCTCCTGATGTCTGAAATGGGTAAGCCCTTTGATGAGGTGAAGTGACAATTCCAATGAGTTGTTCCTGGATGTAGCCTTATATATTGACTAATATGTATGTGTTATCGCAGATGTATGGCTCACATCATCAATCTTGTGACACAGATGTTCCTTGCAATGTTCAGCACATCTGTTATGATTCACACAGACCCCTATTCTTTTTCCTCTTCCTCTTTGGACTTCACCTTCCTTCCTGGACATTACAGACTCATCTCTTCTCATGAATCCCATTTCCATGCTTCATCTCCAGCTGCAACTCCAAGACTCCTCAGCTTGTCCTTGAATAACACTTGCTCTTGTCACTTCCATCACTACCCCTTCAGCTAGTTAATCTAGATCTGATATCTCCATCCCTTGATCCTTTGACTTGTGCAGGTGATCCTACCAAATCTTTGCCTGTCCCTACCCAGGCCAAGTGTAACAACATCAAAACATTATGACCCCTCCTTGCCTGATGCCAACATCCAACATCATTGTCTCAAGTGATGGTGGGGATTGAGACTTGATTGGCCTTGTTCATGCCATCTCTGTCAAGGTATGTAACATGTAATTGGAGTTGTCAAGACTGACAGGCATTCTTACTAGGCTTGTTTGTCCACACAATGGAAAGAATATTCAAGACCATTTAGACACACTCATCCCCCTTGCAACTCACTGTCAATATGAAAGTACAATGGTTCTCAACTTTCAACATGCTCAGTTGGGTGCTTGAACTCAGAGAGGTGAGTATTGATGTCCATGTATTTACTGTACACTCACTAATACCTGTATAGAATGTTAACACTTTTGTCGGACAGCTTGCATTCAAAGAATGCAGGAATGACTCAAAGAAGCACTGCAAAGTCCTGGGGCTCCAGCTATCAGAAGAAGAGTGGAACCAGGTCTGCCTGCTTCTAGCACTTCTCATGGTATGTCATTATTCTTGCTCTTTCTTGTTACATCATATACTGATACAATGCTATTCATATTAGTTCATAGAGAATGCTCAACACATTTTCTTGACAGAGCAAGGCCCAGCTCTACACATGGTCCTTCCAGCACTGGAGACACTACACAAAGCATGGTTGTCATGCATGAGAAGCAAGAAATTTACAAGATTCAGTGCTGCACTTGAAGTAGGAGTACAAAAAATATCTCACTACTACATATGAGCATACAGCAGGGTCTGATGTGTATATAATCACAATGAGTAAGTGATCTTGCAAATACTTATTCTTATCTCACACTTGCCTTGTACTAGTTCTCGATCCTCACCAAAAACTCAATTACATCTGTGCCCATTGGGGCAAACAGCTTGCAAGCAAAGCAATAAAACATGCTGAGTTGATTGTAAGTCTCATTTTTCTCAATCATGCACTCTTCTAATGAATCCAGCAGTACAAGGAACATTATTATGCTATATATTACTCTAATGCCAATTCCCCACAGCTCATGGACCACAAACATTGTATCACCACACACAACCCCAATCTCAACACCCTCTTGGGGTCTGACATTGATGATGATAGTGATGGTGAGGATGAGGGTCTGGTTGGCTGGAACCAGAGCAGTAAGCATGGTTGTGATCCCACTTGTCCATGGCTGCAAGGCTTCTATGATTACCTCAACATGCAGGAATATCTTGGTGACACCACCATCATGCAGTGGTGGGGAGTGCATTCCACATGATACCTTGTATGAGAATCTCTGGTGTAGGACTTTCTCCTGATCATGGCCAGCTCTGTGTCCTCCAAATGTGCATTTTCATCTGTGGGGATCACCATCAGCAAACATTGCAACCATCTCAAGGCCAATGTTGTCAAAGCTCTTCAATTTTTGAAGTGTAGCATGGGGTCCAATGAAGGGGATTCCTTGCTCACTCTTGAGGTGCATGGTGATGATGGCAAGGAGACTGAGGACTATTACACTTGGCCTGGGTAGGGACAGGCAAAGACTTGGTAGGGTCACCTGCACAAGTCAAAGGAGCAAGGAACAGAGTTATTGGACCTAGATTAACTAGCCAAAGGGGTAGTGATGGAAGTGATGAGAGCGAGTGTTATTCAAGGATGAGCTGAGGAGTCTTGGGATTGCAGCCAGAGATGAAGGTTCCTGGAGTTCAGGGTCAGGTAGTTAGACTACCAGGGATGTAATGATTTACCAAGAAGGTAATCAAGGGGTCCATTATACTGGAGTTGTCAAAGGTGAGGGACAAAGGGAGCAAGGAGCATGATTCCCTTGAGAACTGAGGACTGAGATGAGATGAGTGAAGGTGAAAACCCAAGTAGGAATTGCTTAAAGATAATGTACATGGCAGCTGGGTATATATACTACTGAGGTGGCCAAAAGGTACTGTCTAGGGGAGTTATTCTGAGTAGTGGTAGGATAGCCTTGGGGCTATGGTTCTAAGTATAAGTGCACAGCAAGCTGTCTGTGATGAAGGGAAAAGTAAGTATAAATAGCACAAGGCTGCATGAAGGGAAATGCATAAGAATATCTAAGCAAAGAATGATTGGGCATGGCTGATCATGGCATGGAAATGGGATCTATGCAAAGAGATGAATCTGTAATGTCCAGGAAGGAAGGTGAAGTCCAAAGAGGAAGAGGAAAAAGAATAGGGGTCCACACAAATCATAACAAGAACCAGTGGGATGGTAATGGTATTAGTTAATTGTTTTTACCTACTACAATTTTGTACTGTAATCATATTTTGATAGCATCCATATGAAGCTGCAGCCTGGGCCTAAGCTCAGGCTTTGGGGCCAGGCCAGGCCATCTTTAGGGGCTTTAGAGGCCTGAAGCCTGGCTTGTGATTTCATGAAGCCACCAGCCTCCTAAGCTGGGTCCAAGCCAGGGCTTTGGGGCCAGGCTGGGCTGCAGAATCACTACCTTTACCATTTGAGTATGTATGTTTTAAAGGGTTTTTAATGACTACTAAGTTCCCTTCAGAAAACTGGACAATGTGTACTGTCTTGACTGGGCACAAAATCAGTTCACTGACTCATACAATTATCTGCTCATTTTCAGGGATGTTCTCAATACCCATTCCTAGGGGATTATACATCATGCTGGAATACATATGTACATATCCATATCATGATGCTGAAGATGTTGGTACAGTATCTTTGTGATCCCTCTTGCTGGTGGAAAGAACTGGATGGTCATGAATCTCAAACAAGAAAGGATGAAGTGGGAGGAGTTGGTACAAGCCATTACAACCATTTGTACAGTGAGTGCACTGACCAAACTCCTTGACTTGGTTGATGTAGGTAGAGACTATCTACCTTTGCCCTAGAGATCTACAGTATGTTTTTTCTTGTGTTGTAGCCCATTACTCATTTTTTAAATAGCATCATGCCTTTTGAGCAGCTCCATGCTGTCTATACCCCTGCTGCAAGCTTTTGTCAGGGTGGACACTATTTGGACCTTAATACAATGAATTTAATGGAGCTCTCAAGGTATGTTGACAAGTCAAGTGGCAGGAGTGTCATGAACCACACCCAGCTTGGAATGCTATACACACTTTGCCACATTGTACTTGCATTGACATATGTTTCAAGAACTCAAAGTATGTACTTCATTCTTGATCACTGCATCACTCTTCTCAATAGATTTCCCAGAGTTGGATAAGTGATCTCTCATTGCTTTTTGTGGAATGGTCTAGTACAATGGTAAATACACAGTACAAGAAGTACCAGCTCAGAAGGCCAAATATCTCACAAAAGCAAGAAGGTCACCTCTGCTATTCTAAGCCATTATTTTGTGTGGAATGGCCTTGACCACTTTATATCTCAAAACCTTTAGAAAGGCTCTGCTTGTTCAGAAGCTGGTAAGATATGTCTTTGATCTGTCACTTGTTACACACCCTCTACCATGACCTAGCCATGCACATTCAACAACATTCCAGCTTACAGTACAAAGCAAGATATGTTTTTTATCCATGACTTGAATCCTTGTCCTCACAATTCCAGTTTCAAGCACTCCATGACAATTTGACCAGGTAAATGTGGCATGTCAAGATGGCTTGTATCTCCAATCCACCCTTTATACATGGCACACACAACTCCACATTGGTACCTCCACAATCTGGACCATGCTGATATGTGAATGCACAAACTATAAGCCAACAATGAATGTGACCATGTCCTTCCCATATGTACCTGATGGACACCACCTTATTTGTAGTCTGCTCTTGGACACTATCAGCATTGCTCTCTCTTCCACACCATCCTTGATGCACTTGATAGGTTCATCCTTCATTGATGTCTTGTCCTAGATGCCAGCAACATACATGTGACTCCCTACCATTGCTCCCGATGATTGGACATTATCATGCCCTGTACCTTTGCTCTCCTGTCCAACCTCATCCACCTCTATTCCAACACCCTCCTTTACCTTCAGGTGACATGTCTGCCTATCTTTGCTTCATCCAATGTCTCTCTCTCTTGTTTCACTTCCCTGTTTGTACTCTTTCCTTCTCCATCTGTATCTTATGATCAGTTGTCATTGCTGGCAACTGTCTAGTCCTTGTATCCTATCTCTATTCCCTTCATTGTACTCTGTCTTCCCTGTTGTTACTAGCATGACATGGAACAGGTATGTAGCTCTATGTACTCCACCATGTCTATGCTCTGCCCACCCTTAGCATAGCCTCCACTCTCATGTATTTAGTCTGGTACTTCACTAAGGACATTTCTCAGTTTATAAATCAACTAAGTCTCCTCCTGTTCTCCTCTCTTGTGTCCATCCACTCTCTGCTCTCTCTCTGCTCTCTCTCTGCTTTGATAGCTCCTCATTATCATTGATCTCTGTCTGACTCTGCCCTCCAAAATATGAGGACTGGGTCAGTACAAGGGTGCAGGCCAGTCCTGAAGCCACTGTCCTCACCCCTCCATTTGTCTGCTCCACCTCCAACCTCTGACCCCTTGCACATACATTTGACTGCCAGAGACCCAAAGGAATCAGACTTGATGGACATGCATACAATCATGCCAATAGGTGATACCATGTCCACAAGTGGGAGTATCAGATGGGTCATTAATTTTGCCCTTTGTTAACAATCATGATATTGACATGAACACACAATCAGATGGAGTCCATTAGTTGGCTATATGATCCCTCTCCCCACAAATCAAACATCAATGGGCATATTTTCTTCAGTGGTGTGGTCTAGATGTGGTTTTGAGGCAATGTCCATTGATGTTGTTGAGCAATGTTGTGGATCATTCCAGAATTCTAATCACATGGCAGATCAACATACTACAATATCCATTTAGTCAAAACATCCACAAAGAGCTTGAATGCTGGAGTTATGAGGATGAGAATTTGAGCCATTGACTGAAAGGGATATGTGTCCACTAGCAGTAAGTTGAAAAATTTGATGCTTGACTTGTAGCTTTCATATCACAGCTTGTCTCACATACCCTGCATTCATCCATATGGTGTAACATTTGAAGCCTCTTATGTTCCTATTTAGGTACAGTAAGTCAAATTGGTGGGCCCCAAGTTCAGCCCCAGGTATTGACATGTTATAGTAATAACAAATTATACTCCCAGCAAAGGATAATGAATGTACTGTTAATTCGTTCATCTTTTTGATGTTTTAAACCATGGCAAAACTATAATAAAACCAGTGACAAGAATACACTGATGGTGTTACTGATTTTTAGCAGCAAAAATGAAAACATCAGTGACTGTCACTGATTTGTGGTGTTGTTGGCACTGATTATTGGTATATTGGACATCCACAGTGCATTCAAACTATAGCCAAGTCTCTGGGATGCTTGGAGAAATCACCAGCCAGAAATGCTGTGACACAAATTGATTGGCTTTAGAAATCAGTGCTGACACAAACTGTGCAGGTCCATCATAACCACCTATGTGCCACATATGCCAAGCTATGCCACTGCAAAGGATGGATGACCACTAGATTTGTTACACAGGAATGACAGCAGGTACATCTGAATGTGTTTTGTACTCTATTTCTCTGCACATCTAATTACACTCTGTGCAACAGTATGATTAGTTGGGGCATCCTTGGCAGCACCTTCTGCCAGGTTCCCACATTTTAACAGACCATATCCCTCCATGAATGCATATCATTGAGACCACCCTCTTATTTCTGGGACTTCCATGGTCCATGCCAGCCCCCCCAAGTAGTACTTCCAGCTCCCATGAACCTTATGTGAAGCTCAATAGGACCACTCATGCACCTCCTCTAGCCTTGGTATGCATGAATGGACTGTGCAGACCACTTGCACATCCATCCAGCCTTGGTCAATACATGAATAGACCTTGCATGATCCTCTCTTCAAGCCTTATATACTTCAATGCTTCTTTCAGTATGTTTCTCCACATGTCTCTCTGTGTTTCAGCTCATTATCTGGACTGACTATCCCCTCTTGATCTCCCTTCTTGCATAGTTGCAGACATATGTAGCTTCTCTCACCCATGGTTATCAAACCCTGCAGCAGTTGTCTCTGGCAATGACTGGCTGCATGGACTGTCTGTTTACCCTTTTGACACAATACCAGGTCTGGGCACCATGACTGCCCTACAACTATCAACCAACAACACTGTGACTATAAGCATCATGGTTTGGCCACCACCACAATGAGTAGAATGCAGGTGCTATAACTGCATGCAAACCACCCAACCATAATGAAGAACAGACCATCATGAGGATGATGGCATGCTGCTTGGCCAGTGTTATGCTTGTCCAGGTAGGAACAAGTGTAGGCTCACAGAACTAAAGACAAGGGTTAAGGGTTCAATCATCTAGGATGCATAGATGATGGGTTGAAGGTAAATCTGTCTACTGAAGAGGTAGCAGTGAGTTATGATGAAGGGAATGAAGGAAGAACAAAGTAAGATTGAGCAGGACTAAGCTAGAGTACATGAGACAATGTACATAGTTGAGCTCATATACCATGAAATGGAAAGTTATAGACTGTTATGAAACAAATATGACTAAGTGAAGAATGTTCAAAAGGAACAAGAAATGAAGATAAGAAATGATAATGATGTGTGACAAACATGTTGCATATTCTAGAACACTCTAAAGAAATAGAAGTATTAGGTTGGGCTGATAAGGATAAGCATAGATGACAAAGAGAAAATAATAGGGATGAATTGTAACAGCCAGCACCAACCATAGCAATGAAAACATGTTGGGACCAGCACAAAAACAGGATCAAATGTTGTGATGCCACTGTCACCACTGACCACTACATCATGACCACAAGTGTAGTAGGTCAGCCACTACCAAAATAAGAAGGGTATAAGTGCTGTAATTGCACACCCAACACCTAACTACAATGAATGGTGGCCACCATGAGGACAAGGGTACTGTCCAGCCAGCACTCAACTGCAGTGACATGAACATGTTGTGACAACATGGTGCTGCAACCACCCATCAACTATACTACAGAGGTACAGGTGGGGCATAGTGGAGGCAGCAAGCAAGGGAGGGGCTGCAAAAAAGAACTACAAGGCTTGCATGAGGCCCTGGCAAGGCCCAAGTGGGACTCAAGGCCAGTGTGGTCTGGTTATAGGGACATATTACACCCTACAAAGAAAATTGGCAAGTAAGGCCACTATTGCCTCTGACATGAGCTGGGGCTTGTAGTGTAGTTTGTATGCTGACAGGTTTCTGAGCATGATGTTTCCATGGGATCTTGTCTGTGTCATACATAAAATCATCAACTTGGTTACAATGCCTTTCCAATCTCACAAATGCTTCTGTCATCAGAAACCACATGGTACACCATAGTCATTAGCAAGTAGAAATAACCCCTGCTACAATAGAGCAATTGAGTGGTCTTCATCAAGACATATATGGTGTTTCTCTTAACATTTTGTAAGTTGATAAAATAACTTTTCCAGTTACCCCTTTCTGATACATTCTCATCATAGACAGGTTTACACCAAGTTAAACTGGCAAGCATGGATGGTAGTGTTCATGATAGGTACAGTGGCTCAAAAAACTGTCCCAATGTTTGCATGTTTTGGAGTATATGGCCACTAATGGCGATATCCCTAACCTAATCTAACAGGTGTCAGAGTATGTAATGAAGCCCTTACTCCTGGCTCTCAAATGGCACAAGAGTTGAAAGATTTGGTTAAGGTTTGATGAAATGACAGGCAAATCAAAATGACTACTCATTGGGACAGTTTTTTGACTTTAAGTTTTGATTACATATATTGGACTCTGGAGTGACATAACTTGATTATGTACCTTAGGTAACTGCTATATTATGTTACCTTTATGTAATGGATCATGTTATGGCATATATAGCCCTTGCTATCATTAATAAATTTTCATCCTTCCCCTATGAAACATCTCTCTGCTGCTCAAAAAAATAACATTATCTCTCTTGCTTCTCTTGATCTTTCTTGTTGACAAATTGCATCCCAAACTGGCATCGGGAAGTCTACAGTGGCTAGGGTCCTTCAGGAGATCCGTCCAGACAAGGAAAACCTTTGTGGTGGCTAACCTTCTAAGCTTTCCTCTACCAACAAGCATGCTATTGTACAGCAAATCATCACTGGCAAGGTCAAAAATGCAGTTGAGGCCACTCATTTCATCAATTCCATCCTCCCCACCCCTGTCTGCTCACAGACAGTCAGAAATACCCTCAAGGAAGCCTCTCTAAAGGCTGTAGTCAAGAAGAAAAAGCCTCTTCTC
>JBBPUI010001068.1:0-12426 GCA_038094615.1 Heimioporus aff. retisporus | reverse complement strand
TGGATCAATTATACCACCAGGATGTGGCCAATTGCTTTGGTTTCATATATAAGTCAAAGAGGTATGTGGCACAGCATTTGTGGGTGTTGCAATATACTAACAAAATCCCAGCATGTCTTTAACAAGGCCCTTGAGGCTGCCAACTGTGTTGACATCATCATGTCCATTGATCCAGCATTGATGGTGGACTTCTCTGACAGCCATGACATCTGCAAGTGGTGGACAGAGGAGCACAGCACACAATTCTGCATCCAGCAGTAAGCAATACAGGCAATGGAGAAACAGATGAATGAGGCAGGAGGCAAGGTGGAAGTGAAAGTGGAGACTGGAGAAGATGATAGAGGAGATGACAACAAACAAAGGTTAGGATGGAGTGGAGGCAGAGGCAGTTGACAACAAGCCAAGGAAGATGGTGGCAAGCAAAGCAGATGGAGAGGAGGAGGTGGAGTGTGAACTGTGGCCAACCCCTCCACTAGTTCAACTTAAGCAAACTGGCAAGGTTGAGATCATCATGGTGTGCAGCCAGCCCACCAACTCAACATGATAAACCTGGTGAGTACCCAACACATGCTCATGAACTGTACTGACCACCAACACAGCTTCTGTGGGTTCTGTGACAGGCAACACCTGACAGCAACAGCAATGATGAGACACAGTGGGTGACTGCCAGGGATAAGGACAAGCATGCCATCCCATGTGATGGGTGTGCAACAAAAGGCTGGAAGTGCACCAGCAAGAAACTTAGGACATGCAAGTTGTGCATGTGAGCAAAGCATGGCTGCAACAAGTTGTACAGGAAGGGTAAGGGCAAGGTAAAAGTGAACAAGCCAGAGCTGGTGCCAGCACCTGGTAAGTGAATGACAGCATCTGCTCAACATAGCTGACCATTCCTTAGCATGATTCAAGCATGCTGCACCAGCTTGTGCTGGCCCCTTACACAGAACAATCGAGGTTGAGTTATTGGAAGAAGAAGTGCTGCTGCAGAAGAAGATGAAGGTGACTGCTGGACCAGGCAAAATGCAGTCTCCAATCAACATCACCATAATGCAGTTGGAAAGTTGAGTTTTGGTTGAGTGTAAATTGAACAGGAAAGAGATGAAATGGATCACAAACATGTGCAGTGCCTCAAGGCATGGAAGAAGCAGACTGCTATGTACAGATATATGTGAGATATAGAGAGAAAGGGAAAGATACTTTGTTTTTCTTGTGCTTTTAATAATACTATGAAATGGGAGTGGAGCAGATATTAGTAAATAAGTGGAGAAGCATGATTGAGATATCACTAGATGAAACCTGGAGTAAAAACAAAGTTCCCTGGACAAAACCTAGGATAGAAATGGATACAGAAGATTGTCTGTATAGATGATGATATTAGTGATGATAAAGATGGTTGGATAAGAGGGGAAGAGGATGCTGATAACCTGCTTGTGGAGAGCTAGTCATAATTGACCAACTCCCCATCTTTATCATCAATCTTTGTGTTGTCTATCCCTTTAATGGTATCCAGTTCTTCTTTGTCTAACCCAGTCAACCTGTAACTTGAATTGAGGACTATGATTGTGGATGATAAGGTATGAGGTAGAAGGCAGCATATCAGAGCCTAGCACCATCCAACTCCACCAAGATATACAAACTATTGCATGTGATTCTGCTTGCATGTGATTTTGCCTGGATGTGATTGTGCACATTGCATGTGATTATGTTGTACATGTGATTGTGCATGCTGTGCTTTGTCATCATGCTAGTGCTAGACTTTTGCCTCATGTTTCTCAGCTGATAGCTTCACTAATTGAAATCTTCCACCATGTCTCATTTGATGGAGTTTGTCTCTCTCATTTCTTTCATATACTGCTGTAAATATTAAATACATGTTTGCAGCACCAATATATACATATAAAGATAGACAGATAGTACAGGAAGGCCTAGTTTTTTGCTTTCCAGTACCATCCATCATTCCCATACATTAGCCATCACAGTAAAAGATCATCCTTTTGGCACTAAAACAACTAGAATATAAAGCACTGCTGGCCAGGATCAGGAACTTACATTGGCAGCTGAAAGGATCTTTTGATGAATTGTTTAATACCAATATTGATGGCATTATACTTATCACACCTCCCTGCCATATCACCCCCCTCTTGACTGTCTTCAAAACTAACAGCAATCCTGATTTGATTAGCCTGATGGAAATTGCAATAACCAGGAAACACCAATTGGCACTGTTGGAGGCAATTAGGATGTTTAGGGATAAGGTCCAGCTCATCCATACCTTATGGGAATGTATACCAAAGATGTATACACCACATTTCCATTTGCTTCAGCACATTGCTGATTTTCACTTCTAGCTTTTTTGTCACAAACTCCATGTTGATTCCAACATTCTCAACTGCATCCTGGATCAAATTAGCAATCATGATGTCTTTAATCCAGAGAAAAGTGTTGATAGCTCCTGGTTGCCATGTAGCAATCTTCTTAAATTGAGCTGACCACTATGGGAATGCAGTGTCTACACAAGATGTTGGATAGTGGGTGGGGGTATCTGTTGGATCAGTAATAAAGTGTATGAAGCATGTGATGGTCACTATACTTGCCCAGCATAATAACTTCATTTCCATTCCTAACATTGTCATTTAGGATGCCAAGTGTGTATGTATATTTGTTGAGGTGCAGTCATGTGAAGCCTGAGGAGGGGTGTTTTTGCTATGGATGGTTCAACATTCCATCTATTTACAAAGCCTTCACTTTATATTCAATAAATTGTCAGGTATGAATAAAATACACCAGGTTGGTCACTTATAAGCTGACACCTGCTGTTGGTAGCTTGTTGTGATGTTGTACAACCTGTTGATCATCAATTATGGGTTAGGACATCTTGGAAGCATTCATGTCATATACACATTTCAAAGGATGTGGTTAGCACAAGAACCAAAATTAATTCTGGATGGGTATTGGATATGGGCTAATAGTACATATTCAATGGAAGTGTGGTGTGTAGTATCATTCAAAGGGATGCATGGTATTATTGTTGGGGTTGCAAAAATGCAATAACTGTTACTTGTTGAAAGTCAACACAAGTTGCTATGTAAAATAAAGTAAAAAAACTTACAATCTTTTATAGGTTTACATATATGTATGTAGAGCATGTTATGCTTGGTCTGGCTAGGAATAAGTGTAGGCTTATGGAACTAAAGCCAGGATCAAGGATGTGAGGTTCAAGTAAGATACTTGCCAGAGGGTCAAAAGTTCAATTGGCTATAGATGACAAGATCAAAGGTACATATGTCTGCCTACTGAAGAGGTAGCAGTGAGTTACAAAATAAGGGGAGTGAAGGAAAACAAGGGCAGCTTGAGCAGGACTAAGCTAAAGTACATGGGAAGATGTATCAATGCTTATATACTGTGAAAAGACTATCATGGAATGCCATAGAACATTCATAGCTAATCAAAAGACACTTGAAGAGAAAAAGGTAAAAAAAGAGGATTAAAGTAAAAGGATGTGCAACAAACACATTGCATGTTCTTAAGTATGTACTCTAAAAAAGAAGAAGCATCAGATTATGTTGATGTGAGTAAGCAAGGGAAAGAAAGCAAGAATAGGAGTGAATCATAACATTACCCCTATAGTACATTTAAAACTACCATAAGAAACACATTAAGAAAAAGAATAATGAACTCAAAGGTTTATATAGTGCCCACCACCAGGGGAACCAGTAGTGTTTGCATAGGTATCAGCATTATGTATAGTCAGGATAGCCAATTTCTTTGTCAACATCAAGAGAACCAAGCTGGATACTAGTGTAGAGCTCAGTGTTAGAACAAGGAAGACAATGAAGATGGGAGCTGGAAGGAGGGATAGGTAAGGGTATATAGTTGACAGGAGATGAGAAAGGACATTCAGCAGGAGGACATGAAAAGAGGAGGACAAGTGAGATCCTCAAGAGCTGCAAGAGGAACAAGATCTAGAGGATGATGAGGAGAGAAGATGAGGAGGGCCAGAGTTCTAGGATAAGTGGAATGAGGACATTGGTAGGATAGGTCACTAGGGGCATATTGAAGGCAATGAGGGAAATGGTAGTAGGGGCAGTTGGTGCAAATGAGAGGTAGTGACAGTGGAAACATGCCTTGTCACATAAAGAGGAGGTGGTCACAAATGAGGAAAATATTGTGTTGCCCTTCCCAAGCTACATACATACTTCCATATGCTCAATATAGATGAGCTCCTCAGAGGTTAGTAGTTCACTAGATGCCTCAGGGGAGCAGCAATTAGTGGTGGATGTAGAGTTTAAATAGGTTATGTGTTGCTGAACATCACCAGTGAGAATATCCATCTCTAGTTGATACATAAGTGAGATTATGAGCTGCTGAAGAGTATGATGGGTGTTTTTTTTTTTTTGCTCTTCATTTATTGTCCTTTTGGGCTTGCCTCATGGTGGGCAGCACATGCATGGTGTCATACAGTTCTAACTCTATGGGGGGGGCTATGCTATTTACTCAAAAACCCTGAGAGCAAAAAAGCAGGGGAGTGTGCATGATTATCCGGAAGTGGCTGGATTTAGTATCTACATTATTAGCCAGTAATGCAGTGAGAATTAGGATTGGGTGTATGGGTATCTAAGTGGGGAAAAATGTCAAAATGGTGGTGGTAATATCTATAGTGAATGGGAGTATGAATGAAGCACACAGGAGAGAAGTAAAATGGAGAAAAGAAAAAGAATGAGAATGAGAATGAAGAGAAAAGTAGGGGCAACTTTGGTGAAGGGCAGACAGGGCATGGTCAGGCATACATGATGATTTCTTTGCCAGTGGTGTGCTTGGCAGAGCCAGGTTCCACATCTCTATTCAATTTTTGTCTGGCTTTTCTGGTGATGAGGCAAGATTCCTGTGGGACTGGCAGAAGCATTGGGTATCATTGATGAATGTGAGGGTGTGATGCAGGCATCTTTTGTTGGTGAGGAGTAAGCTTAGTTGGCAGGCTTTGTTGTGTAGCTTGGCTCACAACACATTGCAAGGTGCATGGAATGCTGGGCATTCTACCATGTAGTGTAAAACCATTTCTGGCTGGTTTGGACAGTGGAGGCATGTTAGTTGGTGTGCTTTTCCTATATGGTATAAATGTTTATTGAGAGGTGCATGTCCTGTTTGCAATTGTATCAGAATGGATAGGTGTTGCCTCACCAGCCCTTTCATTACCTTGAGGAAATGTTTGGATGGCATAAATGAATCAAGTTTCAAGGCCTGTTGTGCCCACAGGGATACATGGAAGATTTGCTTATACTGTATAAGGCCTTAGTGTGTGCTCAGAATCAACACTTTCTTGCAGATTTGTGGATGGGCAGGATGGTTGGGGCATTTTGGTTATCCCCTAGAGGGTGAGGAAGGAGTGAGGTTGGTGATGAGTGCCCTTGGACTGCTTCCTTTGCTAGTTCATCTGCTTCCTCATTCCCTTGGATGCCTGAATGTCCTAGTGTCCAGCATATCATTAGTTCTTCTATGTCTGTTGTAGTGTATATGTTGTGAAGTGTTTTGTGGAAGTGGTTGATCAGGTAGTGGCCTGGACCTGATTTGAATGCTTTGATGACCAAGATTGCTGCCTGGTTGTCTGTTATCAACAAGACTTTTTGTATTTGTCATGTTCTCTCCAGTAGCCCCAGTGCCATTATCATGCCTATAAGCTTGTCTTCATATACATATCATATTGTCCCTTTCTATCCCCAGATAAAATTTTGCTGTTTTCACTGTGTCTCCCTTCTTCTTCATTACTGCTGCCACTCCTATTTCTCCTTCAAATCCCAATCTGTCTGAGTAAAGGCATGCATGAGCTTGTCTCTCCATCTTCTCTTCCTCTGCATGAGTGCAAGTTGTATCCTCTGGTATGTGTATCTTTATCCAGGGGTTCCATGCCAGGTGGTTTTGAGCTGGTAGGATTTTTTCCAGTCATTGGATTTATGTCAAAAGTGTCAAAGAGGTGGTGTAGAGGAGATTTGTGCACTCATCTCCCTCTGTGTGCCTGCTTCATATGAGTTGCCAGAGGGTGCGTGTTTGGAAGTGTCACCATCTGTATCACTACTTGGTGGCAGTGCTGGTGTATAAGAATGATGGAGAGTTCAAGTGTGAAGGAGCCTGATCCAAACCATGATGCCTCGCCTATGCCAATATGATAGGATCTCCTGATGCTGATTGCTGCATAGACCTCTAAGTTCATCATTTTTATACTTCTTTTCTTATTGTGATTTCACATGTACTCTGGAGCTAATATTATGATTCACCCCTATTTTTTTTTTTATGTCATCCATGCTTAGTCTTGTCAGCCCAACCCAATGCTTTCTTTTCTTTAAGGTGTTCTAGAACATACAATGTGTTTGTCTCATATCTTTATCTTTTCTTATCTCTGCTTTCTATTCTTTTTGAATATTTGTCACTTAGTCATAATTGTTCCATAACATTCTATGACTTTCCATTTTGCAGTATATAAGCTCAACTACATTGTCTCATGTATTCTAGCCTAATCCCGCTCAATCTTATCTTGTTCCTTTTTTGCTCCCCTTATGATAACTCACTGCTATCCCTTTGATAGGCAAGCATAACATTGATCACATCATCTATACATCCTAGACAATAGAACATTTGACCCTATGACAAGTACTTCACCAGAACCTTGAACCCTTGACCCTTGTCTTCAGTTCTTTGAGCCTATGCTCATTCCTATCCAGACCAAGAATAACAAAAGCTATATTTTTCAGCAGATATGTATGTCAAGGATTCCTTGTGTGAACTTACATGGAGGTTGTTGTACAGGATAGCATATGCTTGGCCACCTGGGTGGAGTGGCTATTAAAGAAAACAAACTCAAACACTTCCTTATCCCAGGTCATATCAAACAAACAAACCTGCCTGTGGTGTTGATAGTCACTTGCTGGTCATGAGGAAGGAGATATCAAACTAGGAAGGCTGGGAAGGATGGGGAGGTTTGAGAAACATGATGGACAGTTGCATTCTTGTCAATAATCATCTGGAAGGAGTTCAAATGGCCATCAATAATGACCCATACTAATTATATTGGTAAATCTAGTACTACAATACAATCACATGTTACTACTCTAAGTAGATTTGGAAGACAGTGTATAATAAAATTCCTTAGACTAATAGATATTCAACCAGGTTTCACTGCTTAGTTTGTAGCTGCTCTTTTTAATTAAATGAGAATTCAGTTGTGATCAAAGTAAGGGATCATGTGAGTGGGAGAATATACAAGAGCAAGGGGAATGATCCCACCAACATGCTATCCATCTAACTTCAGGATAGGTTTCAAAACATGCATACCAATTGTGAGACTGGTATATGAAAAATTGCCTTGAGAGGTGGTACAAAAGTGCTGGATGTAAGCAAGAAACTGGCCAGAATGATCAGAAGACAGAACCTAGAAAATGATCCTTAGTTGAGTGATGGAATGAACTTCAGAACTGTGCTTTGGCCAGTTGCTTTTGTGCTGGGAACTAATTATCATCAAGTCATACTATGGTATTGCACAAAGTGTTTGAGGTGAATCCAAGGTCTTCTTGTAGTAGGTAACCCATTGAACTCACATTTTGTGTCAGATTTGAACCCACCAATCAGCCACAAGTGACATGTCATGGCCTGTGACACAAAAATCTGCAATGGATGTAACAAGATCTGGAAGCCCATACTTTAGGACAGCTTTCCCAAGAGACAACTTTGATGACAGCTTCATTGCAAGGTGAAAAGTGGTGGTTACTGTCACAAACATGCAAAAGGTTTGGGTGCAGAGGGATGAAGCCCTTAGATTAGTTCTTGAGATATAGTGAAATAATCAATCATTGGATGCCTTGAAGTGAAATACTCAGCAATGGCAGTCTTTTTATTATCTAGTTCATGATCCTCATCCTCATCATCAGGTTGATCCTGATCTGCTATACAGTTTTCAATATATGTTGCAAAATCAAATCAATAGCATCAATCCAATCAATCCAGGTGACAGGCAATTTGGGCATAATAATTTAGATTATTACCTGCATATGCAGGCTCCTTGACCACTTCAATGTAGGCATGCTCAGATAATATATTAGCACTCCATTGTATCACCACCCCCAACTGCTGGATGCTTGGAATAATGCTCTATAAGAGCTCAAGTTTGGGTATTTCCCAACCATTTCATAGATCATTCTGTACAATGACATTCTTGTTGTCATGAAATTTTTGTAGAGCATTTGTGTCAAGTCTGGTTCCTCCAGTTTTCAGAGGTCAGAGGTAGCATGTACAGTCAGTTGGAGATTGGGGATGAAGGTAATGGAGGTTGGACAAGTGAGGACATTGGCTTCAGGTATTGGCCACACCCTTGTACTGGCCCAGTTCTTGTATTTCAGAGGATGGGGGTCAGATGGAGGTCAATGACAGCAGTGAGCTATCAAGGCAGAGTAGGAGCAAGAGAGCAAGCAAGAGAAGAGAGGAGAGAGAGCAAAGATGAGAGAAGACTATGTTGATATTTGAACTGAGGAGAGTCCCCAGTAAACTACAGAGCTTATATACTGGAGATGAGAGGCTATATAAAAGGTTGAGTGGGCAAAGCCTATCATAAATGTGCAGTGCACAGCAGTGCTACATACTAGTGGTGTGTGCTGTGCATTGCATACTGATTAAGGTAATGGAAACATATTGTAAGCAGAATGGAGACAAGAACTGGCTGGCTGCTATCACTGGCATCTGGTGAGACTCTACTGGTCAGGAGAACACTATATATGGAAGAGTGAGAATGAAACAACTGAGTAAAATGTGAAGAAGGACAAGAGGCAGAGGTGGGATTAAAGGGTGTGGAGGGGTGTCAGATAAGGTTAGAGTGATGCTGACAGGGGTTATGGGACACAGGGCATGACAGTATTCCCCTCTTAGGGCCTGAACCCTTGAAAGCTAACTGTATGATGTGTGATGTACCATGGGAAGTCATGATTGAGTTTTGATTGCTTGGAGTTTGAATTTCCTATAAGAAGAGTGGAGTTGAGACTTAGCACTTCTAAACAAAACCCCTACCATGTCCAACAACAACAACAACAACAAGTGGCATAACACAACTGATATTGATGTCAAGTCTTGGTTAAATAACTACTTCACAACAAAGACCAAGAAGTCAGTGGAGAAGATGAGGAGGCAGGAGGAGCAAGAGCATCAGGTAAGTGTGAGGCAAGAGCAGCTGCACACAGCATGTGCTGAGGTGCATGATGGTGCCATGCAGATGCCATGAGAGTTGACAGGGTCTGACAGAGAGAGAGAGAAAGGAACATGAGGAGCATGAGTGCTTTGCATGAGAGACAAAAAAAGAGAGGAGTGTGAGCAGGCTGCCTAAGAGGAGGTGGAGCAGAAGCAGAAGGAGGTGTGTGACCAAGCAGTGCAGGCTATGAAGTAGCAAGCAGCAGAGGTGGAGGTCAAGCAAGGGGTGAGTTGTCTGCTGCCCTGCAAACAGTGCAGGCAGAAACCATTGGTGTGCATCCCACAAGTAGGAACAAAGACAATTGCATGTGGACCCTGCAAGAAGAAGAAAGTGAAGAAAACAGAGGTGAAGGGAGAGTGAGCAGAGGAAGAGAGCATGTCACCTTTTTTACAAACCCAGGACTCAGTATATGGTAGTGTAATGATTTTGTTTTGTTTTGTTTTTCTTTTGAATGCATCTATATACAAATTGAATACATAAGTCAGTGAACAAGGAAGAGAAAAGAGATGAGAAAGGAAAACAGACTATTTACAGAGTTGGATGATAAGGTCTGGGCTTGGTCAGATATTGGAGATGGAAGGTTTCAATCAGTTTGCTGGTATTGTCTAGCTCCATTGTAAGGAGCCATGAAGTTTCTTTATCAGCCCTCTTGTATCTGACCCATTTGACAAGGTACAGGACTGACAGTGGAGGCACTGGTGGTCGATTTTTGAGTCTAGGACTTCCATATTTCATACTCCAGTTTGCTATCAAACTTGATAGGTGGAGGTGGAGGTTGGACATAGTTCAGGATGGTGTTGGATATGGAGGGCTCAAGCTTTGAGACATGGAACACAGGATACATGGCATGCATAGAGTCAGGAAGGTGAAGGGTGAACAAGTGTATATTGGAGTGTGCAATGATCTTGAAAGGTCTGAGATTCTTGTTGGAGAGCTTCTGTAAGGAGTGTGTGGTCTGGAAGCACTGGCTTTGATGAATACTTCATCACTAACTTTGAGAGCCAGTGGAGGTGATCTCTGAGCATCAGCTGGCCCTTGGTAGTGCTGCTGGGCAAGTGCAATTTCAGACTTGAGGAACTCATGCAGCTGTTGAAGGTTGGAGGTGTATTCCTGAGCTCAAGACCAGAAAAGGGCAAGGTTGGAGTAGATGGAGATGTCAGAGTAATATTTCTTGTTTGCAAAGAAGTGTGAGAGTGGTGGTGCTCAGTGTATTGTTGAAAGAGAATTCTGTGAGCAGAAGTAGGTCCATCCAATCATCTTGCTGATAGCTGCAATAGATCCAAAGGTATTGCTCCAGGATTTGGTTGGTCCACTAGGTCTGTCCATCACCTTCCAGGTGTTATCTGGAGGCGAAGTGGGGGTCATGCCAAGGGCTTTACCAGTGGAGCAGAAGAAGTGTGATATGAATTCAAATCCACAGTTGGAGGTAACATGGGACAGAACACCATGCTTGGAGAATACATGCATGACCCAAGTAGGAATTGCTTAAGGATAATGTACATGCCAACTGGATATATATTCTACTGAGATAGCCCAAAAGTAGTATCTAAGGAGTCATCCTGAGTGGTGGTAGAATAGTCTTTGAGGCTATGGAATCTAAGTATAAATTCACAGCAAACTGTGATTAGTGAAGCTATCCATGATGATGGGAAAGAGGAGAATAAATAGTGCAAGGCTATATGAAGGAAAATACACAGGAATATCTAAGAAAAGAATAATTAGACATGGCTGAGCATTGCATGGAATTAAGGTCTATAGAAAGAAATAAGGCCATAGTGACCAAAAAGAAAGGTGAAGTCCAATGAAGAAGAAGAAAAAGAATAGGGGTTCATATAAATTGTAATAGTCATCTTTGTAAATATACAGTATGTGTGTTTTTAACATGAGTATATGTGTAATTGAATGGCTAGAGCACAGATGTCAAGTCTGGTTCCTCTGGGTCTCCAAAGGTCAGATATACAGTGAGCTCAAAAATCCTTTCCATGTTTGCCACATTTGCAGTGCATGATGTGTACTACCACAGTCCATGGGAATCACACTTAGCCTTGGTGGAGTCTTAGCTAGCCTATGCCCCTGGCTACAAGGTCACTCCCTGGGTCATGTGATTTGGTTCACATGCTGTGGAGATATGAATATTTTAAAACAGCAACACCCTGGAAAGGGTTTTTGAGCTTTTGAGTTGAAGACTGGGGCATAGTGAAATCATAGAGAAATTGTTTTTGTTTGCTGATACAAACAAAGATATACATCCAAATAGTATGTCTGGGTTTAAAATAGTTCACATGCCTCTTGATTCCCATCCACATCATGGTCAGATCCCTCTCCCTTACCCAACAAAACATCATTCTCTCTTTGCTTGATGTTGGCCATTCTAGTGAAGCCATTGCCAAGCAAACTGGTGTTAGCCCTTCTGCTATATCCAAGCTTCAATCCAAAATACATTCTACCCTTGCTAAGGATGCTGGAGGTTGTCCTTCCAAGCTTACCCCTGCCAATATTCAGCCTGCTCAGTATCTAATCACCTCTGGTAGAGCTGATAACACAGTCCAGGTGACCAAAGCTATCACCAATATCATCAACCAACCCCTCTCTGTCAGTACCACTTGTCTTTATTTGAAGAAATCTGGCATGAAAGCTGTGGTCAAAACCAAACACCCTATCCTGTCAGCCAGACATTGGAAGGCTCATTTGGATTGGGCTATTGTTCACAAGGATTGGACTATAGAGGACTGGAAGTGGGTAATATGGTCAGATGAGACCAAAATTAATCATCTAGGATCAGATGGACATCAATGGGCATGGAAAAAGCCAGGTGAGGGGCTTAGAAATAGGCTGGTTTAAGGAACCCTCAAGTTTGGAGGGGGTTCTTTGATGATGTGGGGCTGTATGACTTGGAAAGGGATTGGATTTGCCACAAAGATTGATGATAGGATGGATGGAAAGCTCTACCTTCAAATTTTGAAGAATGATCTTCAGCAAACCCTGGAGCATTATGGTATTCATCCTCCTGACACCATCTTCCAGCAAGACAATGATCCCAAGCATACTTGCAAAAGGGTCAAGGAATGGCTAGAAGAGTAGGGTTTCAGGACTATGGATTGGCTTGCACAGTCTCCTGACCTAAATCCCATTGAACATCTTTGGGGATGGCTCAAAAGGAGGCTTACAGAGCATGAAAACTCCCCTAATGGGATTCATGAATTGTG
>JBBPUI010001067.1:0-12429 GCA_038094615.1 Heimioporus aff. retisporus | reverse complement strand
AACTGCTTTTCGTGCTGTTTATATTTGGTGTACACTTTCTGCATGCTTTTCGGTAATGCGACTGCTTTTCATGCTTTTCGTAACTTCTCACGTGCTTTTCGGTGCTTTTCGCCATCGCGGCTTTTCACTACGTTATGGTTGCGTTACGACAATGAAAAGCAGCGTAAAAGCACGTAAAAGCACGTAAAAGCATCTTGTGAATTTACTGATGCATGTCAGCTTGCTGGACGAAAAAAAAAAAAAAACACGCCCAGATGGGATCGAAGATGTTTGAGCCGGCAGAGCATCCATTGCAATGCGGGAAACCAACGGATATAGGTGTTCCTTATTCTGTCAAACATATGTCAGTGCCGTGTCAATCACACTTACACCGCCTGTTTGTAGTTTCAGTACTCGCGATGCCACCCTCAGCCGGAATGGCTGCGGTCTGTGCTGCTGTGCAGGTTGTTACTATACACTAACCACCCTGCCAACAGAGCCCAGACTCAGAGCCAGCGAAGGTGCATAGCATGGAATATGGACAGAAGCCATTGTAGCTGATGGTATTTGGGGAGTAGGGCGGAAGTCTGCGCTTAGGTTGTACAGTGCCTGTCATTCTGGCAGTATAAATTGGTGGCCTGGGGAGCTTGAGTGCATACCGTGACGATAAAATGTTGAGTTTAATATCGACTGAAATTTGGATGACATTTCCTCGACCTCCATCAATTTTCCACTTCTCCAAGTTTCCAGTCCCGTTTCATTAATATACGTGAACCGTAACCGTTGTGAGAAGATGGAAGTCTGGATGTGAGTTGACTCACAGGTTCCAAGCTTACTGTGAAAGGGTGGATACGCTGGAGAGGATCATGTCGAAATGATACACTCGCTGAGATTTCGTGTGCTCACGTGGAATAAATGGGGCCAACCGACGACTGCCAAAAGGCGTTGTATAGTGATGCTGTTGTCCTTGCCTGCGGCGGCAAGGCGCCATCAGATGATACGCATGCAGTGTAGGTTTCACTACAGGAGTAGATGGGTTTGGCTGCGGGGATAGCGCATGCATCCCAGACGTCGATCATCTCGGAATGCCCGGACAAAACAGAGATAAGGAATTCATTGTTGCGAGCCATCATTATGAAGAGACGTTATGTTGTCTCTGAAAGGAGCCCGGCATTCAAAAGATAAGAGGCCGGGTCCCGATGTCGAAACACTTTATCCAACCACTCGAGCTGCCAACAAACAGTCGCTTGCCGTCACCGGACCACATGAGCGAGTGATTCGGTTCAGCGATCGGGAGTGTTTTTGGATCATCCATCCCAGCAACGTCACTGTGCTAAATCTGAACCGAGCGGTCGTCCCGGCCAACTAGGTATTGAGTTGCGGCAATCCGGCCCCCCGTTGGTAAGAACTTGACCGACGTGACTGGTGAGGCCCAGTTTTTGAGTGAACTTACGTGACGATCACCTTTGTCGATACACCAGACGACCACTAGTACTCCGCCGTCTTCGTATCCACATGTGACGCGGGTCAAGTCTTGGGATATGTCGGGAACAGTGATCTTTCGCGTCACTGCTCCCAGCTGTCTCGACGCCCGGGTTGGATCAGTGGACCTATTCCAAACAATCACTTTCCTCTGATCATCCCCACTAACGAGGAACCCTCCGTCCTCGGAAGCGGTTAGAGCAGTTATGGTAGCACCACTGTCGTGTTTGATGGATGAGCGTATAGTTTCCAATTGATCATTCTCTATGCTCCAAACTTGAAGCCTATCGTCGCCATGAGGAAGAGTTGCTACTATACCGTGACGTTTTCCCGGGCCGGCAGCAACAAATGCTATGGAAAATATTGATCCCTCTCGACCATCAAGTTCAATTCGGTGAACAATATCCGAATCGTCTTTATCAAGGATCGAATGGCGACGCGTTTACCAAGGGTCATGGCCACATTTATGATGTACTCACTTCCCGGCCATCTCTGGTCAGAATCGAGTGCACTTTCAACTCCCTTGCATGCCCATGCCAACTTCGAGTTAGGGTAGCCAGTCCCAATTCGAGTAAATTTTTAGGTTTCCATGACTTGGCTTACTTTTGGCTCTCTTTTTCCATCGCAAACCAATTAATTATTACTAGCACCAGTGCAGCGGTGAGCAAATGGGCAGGCCGTCAGGAAGACCAGGATGGCGCTGCATCACGAGCATTGAATCATGTAATAGGAACTCTCAACCAGTAGACACACTGACTAGCGACTAAGCGACACACCCGGGCCATAGCACAGCTTTGAACACCTGGGGTATGTATGTTTTTACTTTTGTTTTGTTTTGTGCAAGGACCCGTATATGCTGTGTCACGGCAGGAACTCAGAGGATCGTCGCACGCTTACCTTTCGAACACGGTGTAAGCACTAGTCCCGGACTTATCAAGACTAAGTGTCACGTTACGGCGGCGGAACTTTTTCCCATTTCATTTCAAGACTCGATCCGAATGCACGGGCAAACTCTGCATACTGATCTCATCTTTTTCACGTGGATGCCTGATTGACCCATCACAGACAATGGGTTGTCTTACGTCCACACTGCTTCGGTCCGTCACTGCGACCCTATGTGGCGTTGGAAACCTCCCACTTCTGCCCGCTTCCCCTCCCAACGCCCGCCTTGCATGGCGATATGAATACGTTTTCTTGTGAGACCTCTCTCGATGACGTGACCCCAACATACCACTCATTTGGGACCCTGGCTTGGCATCGGCTCTAACTTATGCTGCTCCGTAATCGAGCCTGTAAAATACTCGGGCCTCATGCATTCCGTTTCTCGTTTTTGCTTTTCTCCTCATGGCGTCCTCTGAGGCCGCTGTTGTCCAGGCCGCCGTCACGGATCTTGTGTTGAACAACTACACGAGTCGTACGTCCACTGCGCCTCGAGTCTGCTCGTCCATTCACCCCATCGTTCGTATAGTTGTGATGCTGACCGCCGTCGGCTATGATTACTGTACGCTGTGATCCGGCCGTGTCTGATCGTGCAGTACACTGAACGGCTGTTTTTTTCTTAGTCCTCACGTTCTCAGATGAGGTATGACCCCCCGTTTGTTTGGTCCCTTTCCCTCATAATTGTTTTAGATTGATTACATTTGGGTCAGCGGAATACATATATATATCTGGGGCTCGTTGCAAATTCTGATACGCACTGCAGAACAAGCCTTGGACACGCGTCTCTACGCTATTCGTGCTCGTGCGCGTCCTCGCTCTACAATCCTGTCCTAGGCTGATAGCATTCGCCTCATAGGCACGTTATTTTGGGTTACTTTTCCTTGTGTACGTCTTGCGTGACGAAAACACGTATCGCTTATCCATGAGCTGTTGACAGAATTACTGCAACTCGTGAGTTGTGTCGCTGGGGGTTCTCATTTGTTGCTGACGCAGTCTTTCAAGTCGGCACTACCTTCTTACCCGGGCCTGAAAAAGTGATTTCTTATATATCGGTGATTCATAAAGATCCCTAAACATCTTTGAATCACAGACGTGTGTTTATCCTTTCTTTTCCAACTGATCAATGACAACTTCAAATGATCGTGTTTGCTTGCATAGTTGTGAGTACATTTTATCTGACGTTGGCTCGACTGACGGCCCGCTTTGAGGCAATATCCTCTTTGGTTTTTCCATATGGACGGGTCTCATATTTTTTACTTCCGCCGAATGTGTGTCCCAATTTTGTGTGCATGCAAGGATGACTCATGGATAAATACAGTGGCGATGATCCTCCGCGTGTGGGCCATGTGGGGTCGGTCGAGAATCGTCCTTGGCGTACTTCTCTTCTTGTTCGCCATTGAAGCCATCGTCTATCTCATCTTCTCCATCAAGTTCAGCCCTCAGAACAAGGTCACAGGTATGGTTGCTCGACACACGCGGCACCCATCTCACCATCCGCAGTCAATCTCTTCCGCATCCTGGACTACGGGGCGTGCTCGGTGACGTACATCGGCCCCCCGTACTGGACGGGCCTCGTTGACAGCTCCCAAATGACCCTTGGCGCATGCATGTGTTTCCTCACCCTCATCCAGTTCGTGAAGCAGACCGTCCAGATGTATAAAGCCACCAAGCGGTTCGCGCTCAACCACTACATGTGGCTGCTCGTTGGCGAAGGGACCGTCTACTTCCTCGCGTACGTCTGTTCCGTTCCGTCCGCTCGAGTCATCGAGCCGCTGACGGAGGAGGGGGGGGACCTTGTTACTCTTACCAGCATCCTCACCTATGCGCTCCTCAACATGCTCATATCCGTCGGGACGTTCTCGGGGACGGGCTGGCAGGTCGTGCTTCTCGGGATCTTCCAGCTCATCCCACCGTGCACGCTCATCCCGCGGTTCGTACTCAACCTGCGGAAGCTGTACGCACGGGACGCGAAGGGGGTGCAGCGCAAGGAGGTCGATACGGCATTCGGACTGGCGGAGGCGTCGCGGTCGAGCGCAAGCACGATGATGTTCGTGGCTGGGGGGGAGGAGGTGACGATGCAGATGGAGACGGAGATGGAGGTGCGTGAGGACACAGACGCGTGAGGCCGGGATGCGATACGAGGGAGGAGGGGGGTGGAGGTGTACTAGCATACGCTGCACATCGACGCGTACTGTACCTGGGGGCGTCGGACATGGCGGCGACGATCTGGTCTCAGGTTCCAAGCATTGACCAGGGATGCGTCGTCGCTTGGATGGCAAGCGCGCATGCCCATAAGCGTCTCGCCGTGACGTAAGTGTGTGCATGTACACATGTAGAGTCGAAGTTTCTCTGCTATCCAGTAATACAGCCTAAGCAAAGCAATAGAACTTAAATATCAGCAATTCTTCATTCCCAAACGCATGTACCTAGAGGATAATCTGGATTAGTGATATGATCTTGCAGGACACACGCACTAGCTACCAGAGTCCCTGCCCTATGACACCATGAAAATGCACCAATCAGAAATTCTGAGACGAGAAATCGTGCTGTTCTCATGCGGTTCCGTCAGCGCCTTGTCACATATCCGCCGACCCTTGACTCACAGGATTCGCTCCTAATTGACCCAGAAAAGGGGCCGTGCACATGGTAAAAAGAATACGACCTACCTCCAGACACAGGTTAAGTATTCAAGCGACAATGATTAAAATGCACAGAAACACTTGGCTTAACGAGAGAGAGCAACGCACTGGTGATCCGGGAATGCGTAGATTGTGAACATGTTGCGCAAGGCAGTGCGAGCGCGCACCATAGTCCCGCGACAAAACCTGTGTGGAATGTTACAAAAAGTCTAACATTTAGCCAACGGATGATCGATCGATCAGGACTCGGTCATCCCCATGAGGGGCTATTTCAGAATGAGGATGGCATAGCACTCGTTCTGCGACCTATTCTGACAAAGAGTTAGGTGAGCCACGCAGTGAGGAGGCATATTGGTAAGAACGTGTTGCTAAGGCCCCGTGAGGCAGGGACTGTATTTACGGATTGCCATTGCGATACACAGTGAGTGATACAAGGAATGATACTTCCATACTGGCAAGCCTTGGTCATGCACATGAAAGAGTTGACGCTTGAGTACCGCTCCTAAGGAGGGATTATGGCATAACCACAGTCACTATCACTTCAAGCCGAGATCTCCGGGGCTCCTAAAAAGGAAAATGTGTAGTTCTCTCCGACTCGGAGTCAGTCGACTCCGACACGGTGTTCAATTACTTGGCTACAGGTTCATCGCCTTCAATATACAGAGCTACCGGGTACGCTTAGGCGGAGGAGCGCGCCTTTCTTTCTCCACCAGAGACGGTGCACGCATCATTCGTTGCCCTGCAGCGCCTCGGCTGGATTGCGATCCGACGCGCTATGCACGGAACGACGGCGGCTCAGGGTATGCGGATCTAACTACTTTCAGATCCTCTGGCGGGCACGCAGCTCCCCTGTCTTACCAATGTGCCGCCAAACGCGATCCTATAAATCGATGCGTCTTTCGACTGACGGTCTTCCCTACTACAGTTTGCATCACCACTCATCCATCACTAGATCTCTCTCATACACTTCTATTATATTTTATTATCATTATCACTCATGGCCCCTCTTGCAGTATCCGCTCCCACTTCCCTCGCAGCTTCGTACATCCCAGACACACTGCTCGACGCGATCTCGCACGCCGTCGACCAGTACCCTAATCACGAACTCGCGTTCATTACCTCCTCTGCACACGACTCTTCTATCCAGACAAAGTCGTTCCAAGAGTTCTACCAGTATGCCTACTCCCTTGCAAAGACTCTTCGTGCTTGGGGCAAGCCTGCTGGCTCGATCATCGTCGTGTACCTCACCGAACACGAGGACAACATGGCCGCTATCTGGGCCTGCCTTCTCGCAGGATACGTTCCTTGCTTGCAGCCCGCCTTGAGTGCTCAGCAGGCCCACAAGGAGGGTCACGTCGCCCACATCAACAACCTCTTTTCCTGCCCAACCTGGTTGACCAATGAGAGCGGCGCTGACCAAGTGCAGTCCATCTCTGGTCTTGACATCCGCTTGCTCTCGCAGCTCAAGGCTTCCGCAGAAAGTTTGAACACCGACTTCGTTCCTCATAGACCCCACCCCGACGAGGAGGCCATCCTCTTCCTTACTTCCGGCTCGACCGGCTTCTCCAAGGCAGTCGTACACACCCACCGCACGATCATCGCTGCCTGCCTTGCAAAAGGCCAAAGCTATGGCATCACTTCCGAATCGAAAATCATGAACTGTGCGTTTCACGCTCGCTCATTAATGCTAGGACTGACGTAGGACCAGGGGTAGGATTTGATCACGTCGCTGGATCGCTCGAAATGCACATCACCCCACTGATCTATGGTGCATCACAACTGCACGTCCATGCATCTGCCATCCTCTCGGACCCATTGCGATACCTTCGTTTGATCGAGGAAAAGGTCTGTAATATTTGATATCCCATGCTTCATACGTTTGACCATGGCTCTTTCTGAACTCAGTCCATTGAACTCGCGTTCGCACCCAACTTCCTGCTCGCCAAGCTGACCCGCGACCTTGAAAAGCGCACCGATCTCTTTGGTCAATTTGATCTCTCCTCACTCCGCCGGGTCAACAGTGGTGGCGAGGCAGTAGTTAGCACCACCGCCGTTGCGTTCACCCGAACACTCAGGAACCTCGCCAAAAATGGCGATGCATCATTCGTCATCTCTGCTGGTTTTGGTATGACGGAAACTTGGTAAGTTTCTGCTGGCAGCCTATCGAGGTACTTTCAATTCAATTGACTTTTCTTTTTCAGTGCCGGATGTATTTACGATCCTGTTGACGTGTTGGCCACACCTCCCGCTTTCGAGTTTCTCCAGCTCGGAACTCCAGTTGCTGGATGCGAGATGCGGATCGTGAATCCCGTCGATGGCACCACGCTTCGCCCTGACGGCGAAAGCGGAGAGCTCCAAGTTCGGGGATCCATGCTCTTTGTTCGTTATTACAACAACTCAGAGGCGACGGCTTCTAGCTTTGTTGAAGGTGGCTGGTACCGAACCGGAGATGTCGGTATCATCGAAAACGGCAGGATGAGACTGAGCGGTCGTATCAAGGACACGGTTATTGTTCATGGTGTCTCATACGGTATTCCCGAGCTCGAGACCCACCTCCAGACTGTCGAAGGTGTCACCCACTCCTTCCTTGCTGCCGCTCCCTACCGTGCCCCCGGCCAGGAGACCGAAGGATTCGTCGTCTTCTACTCCCCCACGTTTGACCTCGATGCTGAGGATGCACCCTCTAAGCTTTTCGCCACTCACCGAGCCCTCCGCGATGTCTCGGTCAAGTTGATCACTCTGCCCCCGCAACTCATTGTTCCTATCCCTGTGGATCAAATGGAGAAGACCACCCTCGGAAAGCTCTCCAGGGCCCGTCTCGTTAACCAATTCAAGCAAGGTGGACTTGCCAAGCACATCGCCCGCGCGGACGAGCTCTTGAGCATTGCTCGTGGTGCTAGCTTCATTGCTCCCGCTACTAAGACAGAGAAGACCTTGGCCCGTATCTATGCCGACATCTTCAACCTCAGCGCGAGCGACATGTCCGCAGGCGAAAATTTCTTTGAGCTCGGTGGTACCTCCATCGATGTCATCAGGCTGAAGCGCGACGGAGAGTCTGCTTTCGACTTGCCTGAGATCCCCACTATCCAGATCCTGAAGCATCCTGTTCTTTCCAGCTTGGCGAAATATGTCGACTCCCTAGTGTCCAAGGATGCGACCACCGAAGAGTACGACCCCATCGTTCCCCTCAACCTCACTGGTAACAAAACGCCGATTTTCATGGTCCACCCCGGTGTCGGAGAGGTCCTGATCTTCGTGAACCTTGCCAAATACTTCCATAATGACCGTCCCTTCTACGCCTTCCGTGCTCGTGGCTTTGAACCCGGTCATCCATTCTTCGGCTCGATGGACGAGATGGTCTCTTCCTACGCAGCCGCTGTCAAGCGAACACAACCCCAAGGTCCTTACGCCATCGCCGGTTACTCGTATGGTGGAGTCGTCGCGTTCGAGGTTGCCAAGCGTCTTGAAGCGATGGGCGATGAGGTCAAGTTCACCGGTCTCATCAACATTCCCCCTCACATCGCCGACCGGATGCACGAGATCGACTGGACTGGTGGGATGCTTAACCTGTCATACTTCCTCGGTCTCGTGAGCAAGCAAGACGCAAACGACCTCGCTCCCTCTTTGAGGCCATTGACACGCCAGGAGCAGCTGGACATTGTATGGAAGTTGTCCCCTCCCGAGCGGCTCGTCGAGCTACAGCTCACGCCCGAGAAGCTCGACCACTGGGTTGACATTGCGGGTTCGCTGATCGAGTGTGGTAAGACGTACGAACCGAGCGGCTCTGTCTGTAAGTCTCAACTCCCGTCTTGAATACCTTGTATGTGCTGAGATGATTGTTTCGCAGCATCTCTGGACGTGTTCTACGCCATTCCTCTCAAGGGTAGCAAGGAGGACTGGCTCAACAAGCAGCTCAAGCCGTGGGCTGGCTTCAGCCGGGGAGAGCCTACATACACCGACGTGCCCGGACAGCACTACACCTTGATGGACTTTGACCATGTCCCGGGCTTCCAGAAAATCTTCCGCAGCCGTCTCGAGGCACGTGGCCTATAGAGAAGTCGAGAGGTGCCTTTTTTGGCCATCATCTTGTGCCCCGCGGTGTCTTGTGTAAAGCGTCACTAGGATACCACACTACATAGTTGGATTGGATGTCTGTAGGTATAATTTATGTATTAAGCATGAGGACGTTTCGTGTCCACTGTCATGGGATATATATCTTATTTTGATCGTATTCTACGTTGCCTAAATTGTGAGTGAGATGTCGAAGGTCGAGGTCCGTGTTAGACTGGTGACCAGCCGTCTAAAAGAGGCAGACCGTCGATGGACGCGGTCTGCCTCGCCCCGGGCTGCCTCTTTTAGACGGCTGGTCACCAGTCTAGGTCCGTGTGCTGAACTTGAATTCTTCCGAATCTGTCTTGACAGCAACTTAGTTGTCGTGCCCCGCGGTGGCACGTTGCAGCCTCGGGCAAGTAGAGACTCTTTGACTGTCAAGTCCTACATTCTCGCAGCACTGCCGTCATCTGCCATGGTGCTTTTTGAATGGTCCAGTGAGTCTATGGTATCATTTTGTTTCCAACGTTGACCCAACGGCAATTGGTCGTTCTCGGCTCCAGTTCCAGAACGGCGCAATGCAGATCGAATCTTGCCCACCTTACCCGGCGAGATCTACCTCATCATATTCGATAACATTGTTCCATCTAGCCCGCAGTACCCTCTCACACCAGAACAACTTCGGACGTTCACCCGTCTTTCGGGTGTTTGCAGATTCTTCGCCAATGTCTGCCTTCCGCGCACATTTGAATCCATCGAACTAGATGTCGAAGCCGTACCACCTTCAATGGGACCCATGCCCAGATCATCGTCCCAAGGAAGCACGCTGTGCGCACAAATCGCTGCGGGACGCCCTCTCGCAGTTGCCCTTTCCAAGCATGTCAAAGAATGTGTTATCATCACGAAGTGGCACGTAAGACGGGCAAGCGACTCCTCCACCAAGATGCACACCACTGCGATAGTGTACATGAGCAACATCCATCGACTCCGGTTTCAAGGCTGCTTTATAAAATCTGAGCACTGGGATGCCATCATGGAGCTGCCCGCTCTCGCAGAACTGTCGTTGGAGGGTTGTTCCTTTAAAAGAATGCTTGCCAAAGAGACACGAGACAAATGGGTCGAGCTCAAGCTATCTTTTCTGCAGATGGTTGATTGCGGGAGCGACGACCTCGTGTTCAAGATCGTGGATCTTGGACACCTGCGCACGCTCGCAGTGGACGATGATACTTTTGATAACCTTGATTGGCTTCCCCGGTCTGCACTCACAGAATTCCGCATTTATTCTGAAGAACTCCCGTGTTCGTTTGAGAAATACATCGAAGGGGTTGTGTCCATGCTCGCGCGGACACCTCCATCTCTCGCAACGCTGTTGGTTTCCGTCGACCGTCGCTTCGATCCGGAAGAATACGTACCTGAAGTAAGCTAATTGTTCATCCTTGTCGTGTCTTTAGATTCTTACCTGACGCGCCAACTAGGACTTCTCCGTCATCTTTGACATCGCCACTCACCTACCGGGACTACGATCGCTCACACTCGAAGGCAAGCTTGAGCACGGGCCAATTTCGCTCATGGATGCTCGACGCATCTTTTTTGACAAATTTGATCCCAACTCCAGCCTGAGGGACATGAACATTTTTGGGAAGGACTTTCGTCTGGTGGATGGCCAGTGGTCAAATGTGTCCGGCGATGCTACGGAACAAGTTTCTTCCTAACACGTCTACAATAGCCACACCAGCGGATCACCCGCTTGTACCATGACACCCTCTCGAATTCCCTTTCCCACTCTTGTAACCACTTTCCCGACGTTTTCTTCTCCTGCAGGAATAACGATCTCCGTCTTCATAGCCTCAAGGACGATCATCGCTTCATCTCCTGACGTGATAAGTTGTCCGACTTGACATCTGATCTTCCAGACAGAGGCAGTCATGGACGAAAGGATAGATATGCTGCCCTCGGTTTCATCGACCTCGCTTGAATCTACCATGCTATCTAAATAATCCATTGCTGCGTTTCTTTATGAAGAGCTCACCTGCATGATTGTCCGGTACTTCGCGTTCCTTCTGGGACAACCATTCACGGAGGAGCACGTTTTCCCTAATAGTAATTCATTTGATGCGTCGACTGTCAACCCCACAGTGAACTCTTCTCACCTTTCACCCTCGCGAGCAGCCGCCTCTGCCCGTTTCTTGTTGAACACGGCGGCTTCGCGGGAAGTGTCTTTGATGAAGCGGGTGTATGTCGCCATTGAGAACACCGCCGGCTCGATCTGACAAACCGTGTCAGGTGGATAGTGGGGCGCTGCATGAAACCCGATAATACCTCAAACTTGTACTGTCCAGCGTTGAACGCTTGCTCGATCTGCACGTTTCGAGTTCACAGCAAACTTTTAGGGGTCAATGACGGCGTCTTACCTCCGTGTAACACTCTTCGCTGACAGGCTTGAATGACACCTATTCGCTTTACTTCAGCAAGGGGTGTTCGGTATAGTCCACAGGGACGAATGAATTGTACCTGATCGAACGGCCTAAGTAACCACGGGCACTCTGGGCTAAAGTCGGCTCCCTTTCCCCAAGTTTGCCAGGCCGGTAAGGTCCTTCCAAAGAGTTGGTATCCTCCCGGCGAAACGACGGGGTATATCGCCGCGACTGGCCCAGCGATTCCCACAGCGCCCTGAACGTCAACCCTCGTCTAATGAACGCACACAAATTGGCTAGCTTAGAACGTACGCTAGGCGTAAACGTCCGCGACGGGTTCATCTTTTGCCCGACGAGGCGACACCTGGGGTCGACCTAAAGGGTATGCCTTGGTTCAGTGACGTGCTCATAGCCAAAGGGGCACCGGCGCTACTGACCGGTACCAAAAATGGACAAGCCAAGTAGAATCCTACGCCAAACACGAGCTACAATGACAATTAACGGAGATCACGATTCAGCCGCTTAGATTACCCAGCTAGTTCCCATGAGTTTCTGCAACGCCTCCACGGCGCCGCCCTCCAAGCCGTTGTTCCTTGCGAGGTAGTCAACGTTGCTGGGGAGGTACACGGCCTTACTTCGCGTGGTGCTCATGTACCTTTCCAGAGCCTCGCGGCTCCATCTATCGTCAAGGACGATCGGAAAGACGACCTTCCTACCGGAAAACTCGACGTCGACCATTGTATCTGGAAGCGAATTCTCCACGTCTACCAGGAAATGGAGAACGTCAGCTTGAGATACGACTGTGGGACTGAAATGGCACTAAAAACAAGATGGCGTCAGACCTGTTACGGGACGGCAACCAAGACTTGAGTCGTGGGGGAACCTCACCATAGTTGATCTGATACACGACGCGAAGGACCGTATCC
>JBBPUI010001066.1:0-12434 GCA_038094615.1 Heimioporus aff. retisporus | reverse complement strand
AGCCTAAGGGTGAGATGGCGTCTCGTAATCTAGACTTGTGCGCTTGTGCTAGATGCGCCTCACGCAATGAGCATGCACGCTTACGATAGCTGTCGGGGACGTACCACCTTGTTTTTCTCGATCGGTCACAGGCTTCATCAGTCGATGCAAACCACAGCCAGGTAAGGACGAACCTCCCAGATCATCTTTTCTGCCTGCAAATTGTCTACCTCGTTGTGCAGCTGTTGGAGCGCACTTCTTGATTGCATCCGATCCATCCGGGATGCGCTCATGTTCAATGCCGAGATGTGCCTGTTGATCATAAAGTTGCAGGCTGTACGACGTTGAGCACTCCAGATCCTGATTCTGCATCATCAGCCAGCCGTTGACGATCCACAGTGAATGAGTCAACGGGGGGAAGTATCACGTACGGACGTACCGCCGAGGAACCCGATCTCAGCGAATGCCATTCGCTTGCCCGTGTTACCTCTTTGCCTGCGCCAAGTCCCCTCGGAGCTTCTGTGTCCATGCCCATCTCGAGCCTGTACGACTGAAACCGCGCCTACATATATTCCAATTCGGGTGGCGCGTCTTTGGATGCCATTGATGTCACCACGCACGGACCGCTCCGTGCGCGCCAACATCGCCATGAGCGTGGCGAGTTCCTTCATGTATGCCTGGACCCCCGCCTACGGCTCTTTTGTTGGCATTCAAGCCGTGTGCATTTCTAGAACGGCCTTGCTTTGCTCTATCTCGAGCGCCTCAAAATACTTGCATTCCTCAGTTTCCATCTTGTGACGAAGCTCATGCGTGATCTTGAGCAGTTTCTGGATTGCTTGTGAAGGGCCAGAATGGAGCGGGAGAGAACAAGGTTGTGGTGATAACCCCGTCGATGCTGTTCGCAAACAAGAGGGTCTGCTCCGTCGAGCTCCTCGTCCGGAGGGACGGTCAGTGCGCTGTCCGGGTTCCTTGAGATGGGGTTTGGCTTGTTGACCTAGGTCTGCGCGTTGGTGTTGAAGGTTTTCTTGGGGCGGTTCCAAAGCGAGGACCTACATCGTAAATAAAAGGTCGACGGGATATACGGGGTGCCTACCCGCTCCTCTATCGAAACAAGAATATCGGTAAACAGCCTCTCAATGTCTTCGCGTACCCATGGGGGAGGGTGGCGTAGTCAGCGTACACTTGGGTGGAGGTCTTGCCGCCCCTTCGACTTTCCTGGGTACGGCCACGGTGGGACTGACACTCAACACCGTGTCGACAGCATCGTTGGCACCGGAAGCGTGAATAGTAGCGGGGACGGAGCCGTCGCGACCAGTGGGACGAAGTCCACCGCGGTCGAGGATGATTTCCAATGCTCGAGCAGCTCCCCGAGAACCTCCCAGGCGCGTGGTTCCTTGTCTGACTCTGCTCTCATGGCAGCCTCGCTGCTCTGCACGATCACTGACAATGGCCCATTCACGTTCGACAGTTTTAACAATGACCTCGCTCCCCCTTGGTGGTGACCAAGCACTTCAAGCCGTGATGGAATCAAGTACTTTAGTAAGGGGATGAGTGAGCTGCTGGGAGGATGCAATTGAGCAGACGGGATCGCTCCGAGGGAGCGGTGCATGTTTTCCAGGGAGAGTTGCGCGGATTGATCTTGTACGGATTCGGTGTGCTTCGTACAACATGGTAGTTGGTTCGGGGTTGGCGTTGGCAGGTTCGTTTTTCAGACCGAGCGAGGACAGGAATTCGAGCTTGAACTGGATGAGGACGTATTTGTCTCGGTAAAGGGATTGGTGCCAGTGGCGTGGTAGCGAAATCCTGGGTATCGACACCATATGACCAATTCAGACGGTTGCTATAGCTCTCGGAATCTAGACCTTGAGAGTACCCTTCACTCTCATCTACTTAACCCTCTCTTTGACCTTTTGGAACACTACGGAATCGATCATCATACGATCGATTCCTGACACACCGCGTAAACGCATAGCAGATGCGCTACGGCGATGGATATCTAAGCAGTTCCATCTGCCTTTTCTACCTGGATCTCATTTGATGAAACCGTTAGATTATATTGTGAATCTGAATTCATTTGGCCATCTCATCAGACACAAATATTGTCTTGCGGCTATCGCACGTCAAGCCCAGTTTCAAGCGTCTGGTAGCAATATGTGGTTTTTGTGCAAGCATGTAGGGCTGACATCCTCGGCTTCCCTAGACTATATAGGGCTCATGTTGGTGTTGCTCTGCAACCGGATCGATGGGGGTCATCCAATAACTCGTTTTCTAACGGAAACTTCTTTCCGAACTGAGTGCGTTAGAGCCGACGTGGCTTTGACCTGATGCCACACGCAGGATGGTAATACGACTAGCGTCCTCCGCACGGCATACATTCATGAACAGGTCCACCAAGATTCTCCTTGATTCTCCTCACGAACCGAGCCGCACTGTCGTTGCCTCGGTCCTGATCCAGCCCAAGTCCTCATCAAAACCCTGAGACCGGTCGGACTCATTATGGGTCCGTGGGCGCCATGGGCCCAAATGCATTTGCACGCAACGAGTGGAAGGTTGCACCGTCGCAAGAGCTTGTTTGCCGGCTCCAAGCAGACCCCGGAGGGATGGGCGGGCGGGTGTTGCTTGCGAAAAGGGCCTCAATCGGGCAAGGTAGCTGTAATATAATGGCAAGCTATGGAGGCGGATCTTGTTGGACCGTAGATGTGTTTTTTTTTTAGATATATTCAGAGTCAGTGACAACTCAGCAGTAGACCGCCTGACCGTCATGGTTGAATCCTTATCGACTTACGTCCTTCCTATGGCTTATCAGTCAAAGGACCTTCCAAGTGGTGGCATCTAATGCCACCGCAAGAGGTAGCGGAGCGTCATACCGTAAAACGATGCTCATCCTTACAATACGTGGGGGTAACACCGCAACCGTCGCTCCCTCCCGACTGACTTCAGAAACGACCCCGTAGGATGATGCCTGGCGATGGTGACAGTTGATATGGGCTTTGACAATCAAATGAGATACCGAGATGGTGGTGAAAACCTTCCGAAGTTTGATACAGCATAAACACTCGTACACAGCAAATCGTCGCTCGGCGCTTGTCGTGCTTACTCGGATCCACCATCGTCCAAGCAATCGCTCGCGTTTATCTACCTCTCAGTTTTGCAGTTGCCCGCTCTCGCGATGAAAGCCGTCAAGAAAGGGATCAGATCCATCAGATCTCGTATTGCCAGCAGAAGTGCCTCTCCGGTGCCTTCTCAGACGGCCGATACCCCCACCACACACGCGGGTGTTAGCACTGTCTCCGGCGGCTCAAGCTCACAGCCGATCCCAACTCAGCACGTCATCTCCGCCACCAATACCGAGACGTTGGACAGACCCGGTAGTCCTACACAGGGGTCCAGCCTCATGCAAACTGGTGTGGTCTCTGGTGGTTCAAATGCTCAGCCCCCTTATTGCCATGACACTGAAGGTCCTGTATCTGAGAGAACCACTACCATTCAACCTTCTCAGGGGTCTGGCCATGTGCAACCTGGTGTAATTGCCAGTGGCTTGGATGTTCTTCCTGTTATACCCCAAGACAGTGAAGGGCATTGTTCTCAGGTTCAAGGAGAATCTGGCATGCCAGGTGAGCATTGCATGTATCCAGGCATAGGTAATACATTCTGATAGGCAAGTACATTTAAAGTGCCAGGGAGGGCTGGGGGTATTTCCAACATTATGCAAGATGTTGACATGGACATGATGGAAAAATTTTGTCGGTTCAGAATTCTTATTATTGGAAGGGCAAATGCTGGGAAGACAACAATCCTTCAAAGTGTTTGCAACTCAACAGAAGATCCAGAGATATATGATTATGAAGGAAACAAGGTATTTTAGATCATGTCAAAATTATTGGATGATAGCCAATTACCATGAGTTTAGATTAGTCATGTAGTTGAAGGGACAATAGAGGTTAGTAACATGTGTATCTTCAATTCATAGCCTAATCCACTCTTTAGCGTGGACTACATGACATTCAATATGAAATGGTTTTCAAGAGCAATCAGAATTTTGTATTCCATGACTCTGCTGGATTTGAAGCTGGAGGAGAGAGAGAGTTGCAACAGATGAAAGAGTTTGTTGCAGAGTACACCACCACCACCATACTCAAGAAGCAGATCCATGCAATATGGTGAGTAGTTGTGGACATCCATGAGATCTATTTTTGAAGAAATTAGGTATTGTATTCCAATGGATCAATTTCACCGTGCCATCACTGTTGCAGAGGAAAGGTTCTTTAGTGAATGTGACACAAAGAATGGTGAAATTTTGTTTCTCAAAAAGAATAAAACATTCTGACAACTTGAATAATAGTGCCTGTTGTGGTAGTATTCACAAAGTTTGATGCACTTGTGACACAGGCAATGAGGCCTGAGCATCTGTTTTTTGGGGAAGAAAAGCTGAGAATGCTAGCTCAGGAAATGTTTGAGCAGAGGAACATTTGGGGAGATTTATGCAAAATGAAATATCCTCCACAAGCATCAGTACAATTGGATAGTATGTATAAATGACATATTTTTCATAGAAAATAATATTGAATATATATTCAGATATGGACACTTCAGATTCAGGGTGTCAGACACTGTTGGAAAGAACAGCAGCTGTATTGAATACCAAGTCATTACAAATGCTCTTGGTGTCTGCACAAGAGAAGAACATTTTGATGTGCATGATATATGCTATCAAATAGTAAGTGAGAGGAAATTCTGGGCAATTTAGATGTATTAATCAAGATAAGTGTCTTGGTGCCTGGTGTTGAGCTAGCAGAGAATGAGTATGATCAAAATCATAATCAGTTGATTGAATCATTATGTGCCTGGTTTCCACATACAAAGGTATGAGCTGTATGAAATAGTTTGAAACAAAATTGATGGATTTGTATTTGAAGGTGATTTTTTCCTGTAAAATGAAGATGAAGAATTGTTCTGATGAGAATGTAATGATATTAAACAGGTATGGATTACAATGTGTATCATGTGAACTGGAGAACACTAATGATTGGTACAATGCTCTTGGATATACTTCTTGTCCATTGATAGCAAGTGAGTGGTCTGATGTCTGATGTGGATTAGAAATGTGCACCCTGCTCATGGCCCTCTCTCCTACTGCTCTTCCATTTATAGCAAGTGAGTGGTCTGATGTGGATCAGAAATATGCATCCTGCTCATGGCCCTCTCTCCTACTGCTCTTCCATTTATAGGAAGTGAGTGGTCTGATGTGGATCAGCAATATGCATCCTGCTCATGGCCCTCTCTCCTACTGCTCTTCCATTTATAGAAAGTGAGTGGTCTGATGTGGATCAGAAATGTGCATCCTGCTCATGACCCTCTCTCCTACTGCTCTTCCATTTATAGAAAGTGAGTGGTCTGATGTGGATCAGAAATGTACATCCTGCTCATGGCCCTTTCTCCTGCTGCTCTTCCATTTATAGAAAGTGAGTGGTCTGATGTGGATCAGGAGTATGCATCCTGCTTATGGCCCTCTCTCCTGCTGCTCTTCCATTTATAGGAAGTGAGTAGTCTGATGTGGATCAGAGTTGTGCATTCTGCTCATGGCTTTCTCTGCTGCTGCTGCTCTTCCATTTATAGGAAGTGAGTGGTCTGATGTGGATCAGAAATGTGCTTCCTGCTCATTTCCCTCTTTCCTGCTGCTCTTTCATTTATAGCAAGTGAGTGGTCTGATGTGGATCAAAAATGTGCATCCTGCTCATTTCCCTCTTTCCTGCTGCTCTTCCATTTATAGCTTGTGAGTGGTCTGGTGTGGATCAGAAATGTGCATCCTGCTCATGACTCTTTCTCCTGCTGCTCTTCCATTTATAGCTTGTGAGTGGTTTGATGTGGATCAGAAATGTCCATCCTGCTCATTTCCCTCTCTCCTGCTGCTCTTTCATTTATAGGAAGTGAGTGGTCTGATGTGGATCAGAAGTATGCATCCTGCTTATGGCCCTCTCTCTTGCTGCTCTTCCATTTATAGTTTGTGAGTGGTCTGATGTGGATTAGAGATGTGTATCCTGCTCATGGTCCTCTCTCCTGCTGCTCTTCCATTTACAGCTTGTGAGTGGTCTGATGTGGATCAAGAATGTGCATCCTGCTCATGGCCCTCTCTCCTGCTGCTCTTCCATTTATAGAAAGTGAGTGGTCTGATGTGGATCAAAAATGTGCATCCTGCTCATTTCCCTCTCTTCCACCACTCTTTCATTTATAGCGAGTGAGTGGTTTGATGTGAATCAGAAATGTGGATCCTGCTCATAGCCCTCTCTTCTGCTGCCCTTTCATTTATAGGAAGTGAGTAGTCCAATGTGGATCAGAAATGTGTATCCTACTCATGGCCCTCTTTTTTGCTGTTTTTCCATTTATAGCAAGTGAGTGATCTGATGTGGATCAGAAATGTATATCCTGCTCATGGCCTTCTCTCCTGCTGCTCTTCCATTTATAGCTTGTGAGTGGTCTGATGTGGATCAGAAGTGTGCACCCTGCTCATGGCCCTCTCTCCTGCTGCTCTCCCATTTATAGTGGGTGAGTGGTCTGATGTGGATTAGGAATATGCATCCTGCTCATGGCCCTCTCTCCTGCTGCTCTTTCATTTATAGTGGGTGAGTGGTCTGATGTGGATTAGAAATGTGCATCCTGCTCATGGCCTTCTTTTCTGTTGCTCTTTCATTTATAGCAAGTGAATGGTCTGATGTGGATCAGAAATGTGCATTCTGCTCATGGCCTTCTCTCCTGCTGCTCTTTCATTTATAGCGAGTGAGTGGTCTGATGTGGATCAAAAATGTGCATCCTGTTCATGGCCCTCTCTTCTGCTGCTCTTCCATTTATAGTGGGTGAGTGGTCTGATGTGGATCAGAAATGTACATCCTACTCATGGCCCTCTCTTCTGCTGCTCTTCCACTTATAGAAAGTGAGTGGTCTGATGTGGATCAGAAATGTGTGTCCTGCTCATTTCCCTCTCTCCTGCTGCTTTTCCATTTATAGTGGGTGAGTGGTCTGATGTGGATCAGAAATGTGCATCCTGCTCATGGCCCTCTCTTTTGCTGCTTTTTCATTTATAGGAAGTGAGTGGTCTAATGTGGATCAGAAATGTGCATCCTGCTCATAGCCCTCTCTTCTGCTGCTCTTCCATTTATAGCTTGTGAGTGGTCTGATGTGGATCAGAAATGTGTATCCTGCTCATGGCCCTCTCTCCTGCTGCTCTTCCATTTATAGAAAGTGAGTGGTCTGATGTGGATTAGAAATGTGCATCCTGCTCATGGCCTTCTCTCCTGCTGCTCTTCCATTTATAGCTTGTGAGTGGTCTGATGTGGATCAGAAATGTGCATCCTGTTCATGGCCCTTTCTCCTGCTGCTCTTTCATTTATAGCAAGTAAGTGGTCTGATATGGATCAGAAATGTGCATCCTGCTCATTTCCCTCTCTCCTGCTGCTCTTCTATTTATAGCAAGTGAGTGGTCTGATGTGGATCAGAAATGTGTATCCTGCTCATGGCACTCTCTTTTGCTGCTTTTCCATTTGTAGGAAGTGAGTGGTTTGATGTGGATCAGAAATGTGTATCCTTCTCATGGCCTTCTCTCCTGCTGCTCTTCCATTTATAGGAAGTGAGTGGTCTGATGTGGATCAGAAATGTGCATCCTGCTCATGGCCCTCTCTTCTGCTGCTCTTCCATTTATAGCTTGTGAGTGGTCTGATGTGGATCAGAAATGTGCATCCTACTCATGGCCCTCTCTCCTGCTGTCCTTCAATTTATAGCTTGTGAGTGATCCAATGTGGATCAGGAATATGTATCCCATTTATATTCTCATTTTATTCTATTTTTTTTTCATTTATAGTATGTAAGCCTTGCAGCATCTTTCACTTAAACAAGCAACTTTATTATTCCTTGTTTCTTCTATTGTTGCTGTGGTTTATAGAATGTAAGATTTCCAGATTGTATCAGACTAGTAACCTGCTAATACAACCTTTTCATTTAGAGGGTATGTTTTCAAATGCAAACATAAAAGGAAAAATTGCTCAGAATTTTTACATTCATTCTATAGCAAGTAAGTTATTTCACATTTATGACTGAAATGTTAGGACATCCATTAATATCTTTTGTAATTATTATCTTCACATAGCTGGTCAGTTGTGTGTATAATTTATTGGCACATTTTCATACTTTGTGCAGGATGTAGGTAACCTTGATTTGACAAGAAAAAAAACACAATCTTATTCAATTGTATTTCTCACAATCCAGCATGTAAGTCTTTCATCAAATATCAGACCTTTACTAATTTTCCTGATTACAGACAGTATGTTGTCACTCTTTATTTTGAACATTTGTTTTGAATCCTTCTTAGATTGTTCACACATATCCTCAACATCAGGTGTTCTTTAAATACTATAGTTTTCAACATTGAAGTAACTCAATATTCTTCAGATTCCAACTTCTGATATCTGGTGTGCATTGGTATGTATAATCACATATATTTCAATTTATTGATTTGTCATGTAATTAATTAGTCTGAGGGAGCACATACACAGAAACATACCCTCCATCAGGGAATATGTATGTCATTGTATTCTACTGCCAACACCCTCAAAATCTTGCAATAGATGCCCTCCTTCTTCTTCACTACTCCTTCACTCTTGTTCAAAACAAGCTTCAAGATCCACTGAAAATGGCAGTTGACAAATATCAAGCATCTGGCATTTCTGCCCAAGTGTCTAATGCCCTTGATCACCTGTATGATCAATATTTTTCCACTACAGATCAGGATGAGAGGGTTGAACTCATCATGGAATTCATCAAGAATCACCAAATCTGTAGGTAGTCATATGCAATAAAATTTTATATGCTGATACTGCTGTATATGTGTAGCATAAAGCTTACCTTTGACCCTTTCCTTGTACACATAGAATGTTTCTCTGGTCTCTTAAATTGTTTGTTGGCTTTTCCTGAAGCACTTGTATAATACATATATATATATGAATCATCTGAAAATCAATTGCATGACATTCCTAATTTCATCTGTAATAATTCCACATTAAAAAATGTGAATCTGGCAATGTCAACTAATTTTGATATGCCTAACATTTATCCAGACTGCATTATCCATATTTATCAAGCTGGCCAGGTTCATGATGCCACACCTAAACCTTTGCAAAGCTCTAAAAATTTATTTGCCATGCTTACCCAGATAGAATCTTAAACCTCTCAAGAGCTTTTTCGAGAATAAAGGTATGCTATGTACTACTCGAATGTGAAGGGACAGAGGACTTCTCAAGTGGGAATACTCACTTGGAGATGTGTGGAGGACTTTTCAGGTCTCTGCAAAGAGAAGAATGTATCTTGTATTCAACTCTCTTAGTGAGAGTGGGTAAGGGGGAATGCCCCCCTTTATATACATGAATACTGTATGTACTTGTTTGTACTATTCTACAGTATTCTATCCAATAGGATTACTAGTTCTATTTCAAATGAATAGTGTAAGTTATTATGTAAGCATGAGACAGTTCTACAACATTCTATGATGTTCTCTCAGATATGGATTGATCCTATTTGATCCTATCTGGTCTAGACTCTGATCCTGATTGATCCAATGTCATGTGATTAATCATGTGATCATTAGTCATGCTACATTCTCAACAAGCTTGCCATACTGTATCAATACCAAATAACAGCTCAAGTTGAACCCTATGCCTCAATCTCTCCTGTACACTAACATAAACAACTCAACCCTGCTGAACACATCCACCCACATCTTTGTCCATGTCTTGTGTAGTGCACTCAAATGTATCACTATATGAATCTTCTGGGAGCTCTGCTCCAGTTGAGAAAAGTGATATTTTCAACTATACATGAGTATTTTTGCCATTTGTTGGTGCCTCAACACATCCACTCCATATGTATCCTGATGGCATCACAAACCAACCTGGCTTGATATACATATGTAGGCAAGTTTGCTTCCAGAAAAAAATAAATAGAAATAAAGCATGTCCAATAAGGTGACCTTGCTCCCAGGCCACCACTACCACATGTACATACTGTCACACACACTTTCTTGTCTTTGTCCTGCACATGCACATGTCATTTTGACCATGGACATATTTGTACCACACCATCCTCCCCCTTCTTGGATACAGACACCACCTTTTTCCACATCACCATTCCAAAAAAATGTTCAGTGAACTATGTGCACACCATCACATCACCTTCTTTGTTGCTACCCTTCTCCACTTGACCTGCTTTTCAAACTCTCCTTCCCACCTCATCTTGTGCATGCCTCCAACACTCCCAACTTATACAGCTCCTCCATGCCCCTGTGCACCCATGCCTTCACTAAAATGTCACTCAAGTGCTTGGACACCATGGGCTCATGTAAATTGTTGTGATATGACAACAGATCTCTCCAATCATCCTGATAAAGTTGAGTGCCTCTGAAAAACATTTTTTTGTGGCCAGAGGTGAAACACTTCATTAGACTCAAGCATGGTGAGGATTTCGTGATCTGAAGTAATTGCAGGGTGGTCAACCATAGATGAGTGCCCCTTTCTTCTTTCTCCTGTTCCAGTGGCTTTTTCTCTCCCTTCCTTTCTTGCTTGGGTTCATTTTCATATCCATCCAAGTCTGAGCACATGCATCACCACCCAATTAATCAAAACAAGGATTCCCCATATACACTTCCCTTTCATTCACACCTGTGCATTCGGACATTGTTATACAAAGGTTGCCATACCACCAATGAACGCCGTGTACAACATCTCTTTGATGCATCTTGGGATTCTGGAACCGGATCGTGGATATGAACGCTTCTGAGCGTCATTGGACGCTTTGACTTCAAGTTATAAACGCAGTCGATCCCACTCCTGTTCGAGCAAGCCCGCCCACCTTCTTCCCGTTGCAACGCCATGACCCATTCAAACGTACATCCCTATCTATTGCCGTTCCCGAACGAGATCCAGCGAGCGCAGTTGGTCATGTACATGTCTCCGAACGCATTCGACTCCCCTACGCACCTAAACCTGCAGTCGCCTCGGACAAAATGCAACCCACTCACCGACGTCCATCGCATCTACTTGAGCGGACCACCTTCCACCAGCCCCTCGTATCCATACCCAGCACGAAACGTCTTTAATCCTAGTACATACTCCGCAAGCACGTCCAGTCCAAAAAGTCCAAGCAACACGAGCATCGTGCGGGAGAACGACCCCTACAAAGCTCGATCCAGATCCCTCTCAGGGTATGATCGCCTGCCACAGCCTCAAATCATGGAACCCGATAGAACCAACGAACGTCAAGTCAGTGTCGAGTCTCTTGCGATTCATTTCACGCGCAGGGGAAATAAAGAACCGTACACACTCTGGGAGCTTTTGTCCAGGCATACCATGCCAAACCTGGCCACGGGAGAGGCGCCCATACTGAGCCGCAGCCCTGATCGTTGGATTAAAATCCAGTTGATTGTATGTCCCTCTCTCTTTGAACACTTGACACTCACCACATACACTTGAACAGTGGCCAGGTTATTCGCGTTATCCATTCGAGAAATGGATACAAATCGATAAAAGTGCTCCGTTGACCTCGTCCGTGTTGCTATTGGCACCCGCCCATCACATGGAAAAGTTCGTGAGGTGAATTCAAGTGTGTCGTCCTGTCCTCATATGCGCTTTCCTCGTCGCTTATCATTCCCCCAGAACGAGGGCATTGTCGTCGAACCTGGTCATGAACATTGGAGAATCTGTGCTACTCCAGCCACGTGGAGAAACTGTGTCATTACATGTCTGAAACATCAAAGCGGCAGCACCTGGCAGCCAGAGATTTACTATCCGAGAGGATGATGGCCAAGTCTCAGTTGGCTGGGATATACTGTCGAGTAGAGCGTATATGTGTGGAATTTCTTGCAAAGCAAGCCTGGAGCTTGAAATGCCTACGTTTTTCCATGTAACATATAAAATTTAAAAGACGTACTCACAGAGGAAGGTGCCCGCCACCAATCTAAGAGGGTGATGATGACGTTGATGTTTCTACAGCACCATTCGAGGCAGATCGGTGTTCGATGGACACCTCTGTTGCAAGTCGCGAGATCTCGGAGAAGGCTGCTTTGAGGGAATCCAAGTCTGCATCAAGACTCTCGGCACGGTTTTTTATCTGTCATACATTGGAACTTGAGCAACGGAAAATATAATTCTGCGCACGGCTGAGATGGTGTCACTTGCGGCGATGAGCTCGTGATGATGGTTGTACACTACAGATTGCCGTTCGCTCTCTAGTTGCCGTATCTCTGCTCGTAGTTTGAGCGTCTACATGCCATAGGAGAAAGGAAGCACACCTGCAAGGAGCTCGTTCTCGTGTTTGAGAAGAGCAGGGAGGGAAGAGGTCGTGATCAACTGATCGTAGTATGACTTGGCATCAAATGCGGGGGAGTCTGACAGAGATGTCAACAGGGATGGGTACAG
>JBBPUI010001065.1:0-12457 GCA_038094615.1 Heimioporus aff. retisporus | reverse complement strand
GAAATGAGGATTTATCTCATGGCCCTTTTTCTGCTGCTCTTCCATTCATAGGGAGTAAGTGGTCTGATGTGCATCAGAAATGAGGATTTATCTCATGGCCCTTTTTCTGCTGCTCTTCCATTCATAGTTTGTAAGTGGTCTGATGTGCATCAGAAATGAGGATTTATCTCATGGCCCTTTTTCTGCTGCTCTTCCATTCATAGGAAGTAAGTGGTCTGATGTGCATCAGAAATGAGGATTTATCTCATGGCCCTTTTTCTGCTGCTCTTCCATTCATAGCAAGTAAGTGGTTTTTAGTGGTTTTTTTATGTACAGCCAGTGGGTGTTTTATGATTGTAAATGAATGTCAATCTCACTACTCCTTTACCTGTAGCAATCACATGATGTGGACTGGGATCTCATTTATGCAATACTAATAATTGTATTTTTTCACCTTTATGATATTCTCTAGCTGGTATGCCTTACTTTGATTTTCTGATGTTATTCATATGAGCTTTCAATATTTAGGATGTAAGCCTTCTTTTTGACAAATATTGTATTTTTAATGTCTCCACATTATTTTTATTTAGAATGTAAGTGTTTTTTTTTAAATTCTGTTTCCAACACATAATTTATCTTTCATGTTAGACAGTTGGGTTTTTCTCTTTATTCATAGGCTTGGTTAACTAATATCACCTAGATTGTGCGAACTGAGCATTCAGAGCAGGTTGACACCTATAATCTGATTAATCATGTGTTCCTGCTAACATGCATTATTCCATAGATTTCCTCATCTACTATGCATGACTTTCTTGTGGTATATTCAATTACATTGGGCCACTCATTGTCTAAATGCACATTTTTCAGTTTACTTCAAAGGAACAGGCATGGAAAAATGTCCTTCAACAAGGGATAGGCATGTTATTCAACCTTATGCTTAAGCCATGTTTATATTTTCATGTATAGGACTGTTGCTTATTTTTCAGCATTCTTTTTTTCTTGTTCAAGACAAGCTCCCTGAGCCACTCAAAATTGCTACAGAAAAGTACCACATATCTGGCACATCTGCTCAAGTGGCCAATGAGCTTGAGGGGCTCTATGACCACTATCTTGCTGCTAGCACAGAGACAAGAAGGAAACTCATCATGGATATAGTTATGCACCATCCAATCTGTGAGTTGTCAAAGGAATTAATGCTTTAATGCTGAGTTGGTTTTCCGGCCTAGAGCCTCTTTCCTTTCTCTAGCAAAATGCTTCTGTCATTTTTCTCCAATGTGCTATAGAAATGTATGAAAGCATCACCTATCAAATCATTCATGGAGTTTAATTGTCATCATATCCATTTATCAGCACATATGTACATACATATATTGAGATGTTTTGTGAACAACTTGTATGGAATTCCAATACAGTATATGTATTTGAAATCTCATTATATCTACAGTATGTGTACTTGGCCCATGATGGCCACCTGGTTGATGCACAGTGACCTGTTCCCTGTAAGGACTCAAGCAAAGGGTGACTCTTAGGGAACCACTTTCAATGCAAGAAAGATGCAATTCCAAATCTAAAGTACCAGTACAATACATGACCTCTTATATACCTACCTGAGAGGCTATGCACAGAAAATGCATGTACTACATGAGGCATATGGCTATGTGATTGTAAGAATAGAATGATAAGGGGTCATTGTGTAAACAAATGACTAATATATTACTTAAGAAAAAATAAAGTTCCTAACATTCCTGTAGTCACATGCTGGGCAGGCATGGGTGACACCACAAGCAGTGATACATTTGCATACTCCATATATTCACATTTGAATATAATGCAATGAGCAGAATGAACATGAATGGCAAGCAATGCCAGCAGGGGATGCCAGCACAGCCACTGCATGGAAGCTGGGGTCACACCCCTCTGTGTGCTCACATTGCACCCCAATGAGTGCAGCAAACAAATGTGAGAAGCAACTGATGGACAAACATGACAGACATGGCATGCACTATGTGTTATGATTCACCCCTATTATTTTCTTTTCTCATCCTTGCCCCTTTTCTCATTAGTATACATAACCTGATGCTTCTGATTCTTTAGGGTGCTCTAGAACATCACAACATGTTTGCCGCATATTGTTATCTTTCTTATGTATCTTTACTTCTTGTTCTTTTTGAATCTTCCTTGTGTTATGTCTGCCTCTTTTCTGCCCCTTTCAGCTCAGCTCAGCTCTCCTCTGACACCCTCCACTTTATCTACTAGCTTGGGTTCCTCCTCCACCTCTGTCCAACATTGGACATCCACACTATGAACATGTAATGCTCTGGAGTGGCCTCAATGGCCTCACCTGATGAGCATCACATATGGTGACCAAGCAACCCTTTCCCTATCCATCAGTGGCAACCCTCACAATCAGACCCCACCATTCTTCCACTGATCATTGCACTTCTTCCTCACCCTCCACAGCTTCACACAGACACCAGGTGGACACTGCATGAATGATCATGGACATCATACCCTACAATCAAATATTGTAGATATGTGCACCACATGTACATACTCTGGTAGTAGTATTTAAACAGCTTTGGACACTTTGGAGAACTCCTCAGTTGAGTTCTTTTGGAGTTTCCCTGCTGTACAGTGAGGACTTAAAATTGAGCAGACTATGTTTCATGCTCTCACTCTTCCTTCATCATCTCTCTATGTTACTCTGACTACTTTCATTCTCCTCTAACTCTCTTCTACTATCTCTACCTGGGTCCACTTGCCAGACTTCATGTCCCTCTCTTTGACCACTGCCACAGGTAACCAAACCTTGTGTTTACATCAGCAAACCAACCCATTCCATTTGTCATGTGAGGTGGGGGATGAGGGTAAAACAGGGGAAGGCAGTGTAGAGCACAAGGTAGTGGCAACAATGATGATGATAACATGACAGTCATCATATAGTGAACTCAGTTGAAGCTCTAGGGAAAGACTATGGTACAAAGTCTGATATAGCTATGATTAAGTAAGCAGTGGCTGTATTACCACATCAAGACTATCAGGTGAAGGTGTGGTAGAAGGTGGAAAAACTCTAAATATAAAAGGAATGAAATACCTTTAATGAGTTTCTCCAGTAATAATGAGAATGTTATATCATAGTTGAGTCCATTGTTGAGGCCATGTGGTCATGTCACAGTCCAGTCATGCTCCTTCCTAATTGGGTAAGTTGCACCTTGCTGGTGAACTTGCCTTGGTATGGTCTCCACAGCTCATGCAGCATCCATGGCAGAGTGATAGTAGCCCATGTAGTCTCAATACATATATATTGATGGCTTTGTTGCCATTGTGATGTGTCCATGAGGGCAGGGAGATGTACTCATTGTGTGATGCATGGTGCTTGAGCTGTTGCCATATATGGTAAGTTGTGACTGGTAGGTGCATCATTCTTGCTATTGTGTACAGTGCTGCAGTGCCTTGATCTTGTTGATCTCACCCATTCTGCAGTGGGGATGCAACCCCTCCATCTGCATTCCATTTGGATCACATCTGGCCACCTTGATTCACCTGGATCACCTTGGATATGTGGTAGGTTGATTTGTATCACTAACCTTTGTAGGACATGATTTCGACTTGCCTTGGTGACATGGCAAGTTCAGATTGAACTTGGGATGTCTGGGATGTTTTCTGGATGGTGTGGGTGGCCTAGGTATGTTGCATGTTTGTCCATTTTGGTTTTCATGCTGACTTTTCGTTATTCCAGCTAGTGGCTGGATTTCAACTTGTTTCAAGCTGTATCATGTACTGCTTGCTGTGCCATCCATCCAGGACCCCTTCCCATTGTCTATGACATATTTTGCATCATTTCCACTATCCCCATTGACCTCCATTCCTCTCACCTTGCCACTTTCGCCTTCTCACCCTCCTGCACCCAGATCTTGACATTGTGCATTCATTTCATTGACATGCTTGTTTCTACTGTGGTGGGGACATTCCTGGATGTTGTGAGTGGCACCTGTGCAGCCAATTTGCAGCTTGTCACATCTTCTTTGACTGGTAGCAATTTTGGTGAGTTGCCCTCCATTTTGTCTTTTGACACCTTTTCAGCATGTTCTAGTGGTTGGGACATGTCCTTTGGCTCTGTTGTCATGTCCTGGACATTGTGGATGACCTCTTGTGTGGCTGTTTCACCTTGCATTGTGTCTACCTTATTTGGTGGTGATTTTGGTTAGTTGCCCCCCTCTTCATGGTCTAATGCCTTTTCAATGCTTTCTAGTGATTGGGATGCACTCCCTAGTGTCTCTGATGTTGCTCCTTGGATGGTCCCTTGTGTCACCAATGCATCCACATCAAGTGCTGGACCTATGCCATTCTTGATGGTAGTTGCCTCTGGCTTGATGTCTGTGCCACTCTCAGCCTTCTGGGTGCCAAACCCTTTGACATTGACCACTTCCAGCTCCCTCTTGACTTCCTTTTTAACCTCATCATCTGTTCTTTGATGCATGGTATCTTTGTTTTGGTTTAGCATGGTGTGGCTGCATGGTGTGATGGTATTGGGTGTGGGTGGTTCTCACACATTAGGCACTTCACCAGCATGGCTTTCAGGTGCATCCTGTTGTCTCTCTTCATTGACAACTTTGCTCATCACTGTTGCACTTGGCCCTGGTAGGGACAAGTGAAGACTTGGTAGGATCACCTGCACAAGTCAAGGAGCTCAAGGGATGGGAGTTTGGCCTAGATTAACTTGGCTGAGGAGGTTACAAGGGGCTGACATAGTCAGGGACGAGCCGAGGGGTCTTGGGGTTGTGGCTGGAGAGGAAGGTTTTGAAGGTTCAGGGTCAGGTAGTTAGACTACTGGAGATCAAGGAAAGTCTTGTAATAGAGACAATCAAGGGTTCCTCTTTGTCTAGGATTGAAGAGTGAAGGTTGAAGGAGTAAGGGGCACTATTCCCTTAGGACTGAGAGTGGAGACGAGGCTGGTGAAGGCAAAAACCCAAGTAGGAATTGCTTAAGGATAATGTACATGGCAGCTGGGTATATATATGTACTACTGAGGCAGCAGGATAGCCTTGGGGCTATGGGTTCTAAGTATAATGCACAGTGAACTGCAATCAGTGAAGCTGTCCATGATGGGGGGAAAAGTAGGAATATAAATAGCGTGGGGCAGCACAAGTGGAAACACATAGGAAATCTAAGAAAAGAATGATCGGGCTCAACAGATCATGAGAGAAAGCTGCAATCTAGGAGAAGACACAAGTCCGTACTGTCTGGGAAGGAAAGAGAAATCAAATGAAGAAGAGGAAAGAGAATAGGGGTCCATATGAATCATAACATTACCCCCGTTGTATGGTGAAATCCTTGAGTTCACCTTAGTTGAACACATCCCCCTCGTTGTTGATGTGGTCAGCATCATTGACTTTGAAGTTGACATTGTCCCAGGCCCATGAGATGTCTTCATCGGTGGTGGGGTTCCAGCTGTTGTCAGCATTCCCCCAGGAGTTGTCCCAGTTATAAAATCCCAAGCATCCCCAGTTGTGTCCGTGCTCGTAGTTGCAATAGTGGCAGGGTTCGTGGGCATGTTGTGGGGGGTTGCAGGGATCAGTGCCAACACTTTTAAGGCAGCATTTGCAGGGGCGGAGGGAGCAGTGGGAGGGGCGATGTCTGGGAGCCCAATGGTGGCAGTGACAGCAGGTGAAGTTGTTGCAGTCCCAGGTGTGGTGTCTGTGCTTTTTGCATTGGTGGCAGTGAGGGTGGTGGTCAGGGGAGTGGGAGTTGGTCTGATGTTCTTGCTCCCATCCAGAGGGAGTGGGGGTAGTGGTTTCTTCTGTCAGGGTGTCAATGGGGATGGGAAAGGGGGCAGTCCCCATGGTGACCAGGTGGAGGTCTTGTGGGCGGGTGTTGGAGAGGTTGAGCAAGGAGGAGGCTGCTCATAGGGTGGCGGGGGTGTGTGCGGGGGTGGGGAGGGGTTCGATGTTCTCCTGGTTTGGGTGGGGGGTTGGGGAGCATCCTCAAAAGGAGTTGGTGGACAGGAGGCGGTGGGGGATCAGTGGTAAGAATGCAATTGATCGTTTGGAAAAGTACATGTGTTTTTCATTGACGCTGAAAGCCTCAATTAGGGGCTGTAGGATGGGGCAGAGGACGGTGGCAGGGATTAGTTCTTGGATGAAATGGCTGAAGCCAAGGTGGTATAGGGTGTCAAAGATTTCTTGATGCTGTTGCATCACGAGTACCCTCTGGGCAATGTCGTCAGGAGAGGGTCTAGATATGAGAAAGGCCTCTTGGGCCCTGTTAGAGTCAAACATTTGTACAATGTGGGTTACCTCCATGCAGAAGGTGTATCTATGGTTAGTTTCTAGGTAGCAGCGAGCTGCTTCATGGGTGAGTACCCAGTGGAATAGGAGTTGGTGGGTGGAGCAGACAAGGTGGTGGACATGGATAGGGTATTCAGGGCAGACGGGGGTTGGGGGAAGGAAGAGGGAGTTCTGATGGAGGAGGCAGCAAGATTGGAGAAGAGCAGGGAAGTGGAGGTCAGGGTTGGGGGGGTGGGGATGAATGGTCTGGAGGAGGTGGTGACAGCGGAGGTGGAGGGAGAGACAGGGGTGCTGACAGAGGAGGACATTGTTTCTGGGAGGGGAATGGCTAGGTCGAGGAGGACTAATTTGAAGAGCATTTGGGTGGAGAGGAATTGGTGGTACATCGTGGTGGGTGATTGGATTTCTGAGGGAATGCCATAGGTCAGAGGAGTTTATATTTGGAGAGGATGTCCTGTGTGTGTGATAGGTCTTTTTCTGGTACCCATGAGTTGTCTTCAGGGGAATAGCCTTTCCATCTCATGAGGTACTACCTGTGAGAGGGGTTGCCACAATGTCTGATGATTCATTCTATTTCATATTCTTCTTCTCTGCTGATCAGATCTGGTGGTGGGGAGGGGAAGTTCGGGCTGTGTATGCTGTTCTCACAATAGGGGGAAAGCAGTGAGGCATGGAAGATGTTGTGAATTTTCCAGGTGATTGGGAGCCATAGTTGATAAGTGACTGGTGAGAGAACTTTGGTGATGGTAAAGGGGCCTTCTCTTTTGGCTGAGAGTTTTGGGTGGACGACAGATCTTTTAAGGTTCTTGGCATCCAGCCATACTTTGTCTCCTTTGATGAATGGGGTGAATTTTCTGTGGTACCGGGATTTCATGAGTTGGCGTGCAAGGTCATGTGCAGCCAGTGCTTCATTGCGGGTGGCCAATAGTTCTTTGAGGTGAGATTCCAATGCTGGTAGCTGTATTTCAGAAATAACTGTGGGGAGGGGGTGGGGTTCATAGCCCATCATGAGAAAGAATGGGGATTTTCTGGTGACAGAGTGTGGGTGGTGGTTGTGGGTGAATTCAGCATTGGTAATGTGTTCTGCCCAGGCTGTGGGATTGTTGCCACAGAAGATCCATAGGTAGCTCTCTATTTCTTGGTTGACCCTTTTGGTTTCTCCATCTGTTTGGGGGTGGTAGGCAGTGCTGAGGGAAAGGTTGTATCCAAGTAGTTTGCCCAGTTCTTTTGTGAAGGTAGAGGCAAATTGGGGTCCTTGATCAGAGATGATTTTGTCATATAGACCAAATCTTTTGTATACTTTGTTGAAGAAAAGGGTGGTGATCCCTTTGGCAGAGGTGGTTTTCAGTGTTGGGCATAAAATTACCCCCTTAGTAAGCCCATGGTTGACCACAACCAATAAGGAGTTGAAGCCAGCAGACCTGGGGAGGTTGGTGATAAGATCACAAGAGATCTGCTGAAAGGGGCAGAAGCTTCGAGAGGGAATGGGGAGGGGGGGCAGTGTCATGGGATGAGTGTTGGCTTTGGCCTGTTGGCAGTGGGAACACCCTTCAACGTATTTACGCACAAAAGTGGCAAGTCCAGGCCACCAAAATTTGGCAGCCACCAGTTGGTGGGTTTTCAGGAAGCTGGGGTGTCCTGCAGAGGGATGGTCATGGCAACGCTGGATGACAGATCGGTGGAGATCAGGGTCGTTTGGAATGTACACATGTCCTTGGTAGGTGAGTATCCCTGCATTATATTTCCAATCAGAGAGGCAGGATCATAGGGTGGTAGGGACCTCTCCTGAGAGGGCTTGTAGAGAATCCAGGACAAGGGGATCTTTCTTGGAGGAGACCCTTAATTTGTTGGTCAGGGTGGTGTCAATTAGATTGACAAACAGGGATTGGGGAAGCAAGGTGATGTTATGATTTTCTGTTTCATTATCAGGGACAAGATCAAGGTGGCAGGAGAGGGTGTCTGGTCCTGCTAAGGAAGTTCCAGGGACATGGATTAGGCGGAGGTCGAAATTGGCTAGATCCAGCAGCCATCAGGCTTGTCATCGATTAAGATCTTGTGGTTGTTGGAAATATGTGAGATTCTTGTGGTCAGTGAAGACCTGAATCGGGGTAGGATGTCCTTTGAGATATTGTTTCCACATTTTGAGGGTGTGGATGATGGCAAGGAGTTCCCAGTCATAAATGTTGTAGTTTCACTTGGCAGGGGAGAATGATTGCAAGAGATAGGAACAGGGTTTCCAATCTCCATTGCTGTCAGCTTGGAGGAGGATTCCTCCAGTGGCATATTTTGAGGCGTCAGTGGTGATGGTGAATGGTTTGGTGAGGTCAAGGAATTGGAGAACTGGTTGCAATAGGAATTTGTTTTTGAGTTCTTCAAAGGCTTTGTGGCATCTGTCAGTCCACATCCATGGGGTGGTTTTCTTGGTGAGATCAAGGAGGGGGCAAGTGATATTGGAGTAGTTTGGGATAAATCTTCTGTAGAAGTTTGTGAATCCTAGGAAGGATCATACGTCCTTGACTTTGGCCGGGGTGGGCCACTTTTTGATTCCATCGAGTTTGACAGGGTCCATAGCTAGGGTCCCTGGTTTGACAATCATCCCTAGGTATTCCACCTCCTTTGTAGCGAAGTAGCATTTGGAAAGCTTCAGGTGGAGGTCCAGTTCTTTCATTTGCTGAAGAACCCTTTTTGTTCTCTCAGTATGGACTTCCTCATTGGGAGAGAATATGAGGAGGTCATTCATGTAAATGATCAGCCATCCTTCAGTGATCATATCTCTGAAAGAGTTGTTCATGAATCTTTGGAAGGTGGTGGGAGAGTTGGTTAGCCCAAAGAACATGACGGTGGGTTCGAAGAGTCCTTTGTGGGTGATGAAGGCTGCCTTCCATTGATGTCTGTCTTTGATTCGGACATTGTTGTATCCCCATCAAACGTTAAATTTGGTGAAGACCTTGGCATCTTTCAATTTATCGATGAGATCGGAGATCAAGGGGAGGGGATAGGTGTCTTTGACTGTATGTTCATTGATGTATCAATAGTCTTGGCAGGGACGAAGTCCTCCATCCTTCTTTTTGATGAAGAAGAAGGGTGAGGCTTGGGGGGAATTGCATGGGCAGATTTTTCCTGTGGCAAGATTCTCATTTAGGAAGTCTTTGGTTGCTTTCCTTTCTTTGGGGTTGAGGGGGTAGATCTTTCCAACTTTTGGCTTGAAGATGTTGTCGAGGTTGATTTCATGGTCGTAAGACCAGGATGGGGGTACATGGTCAGTGGCTTCTTTAGAGAATACTTCTTCATATTCTTTGTATTCATCAGGGAGGGTGGTGGTGTCAGTGGGGTCTGCTTGCATAGAGAGTTTGGTAGCTTTGGTTAATTTTCTAACCATGGGGGATCCTAGGGAGTAGGCTTTGCATCTGTATTTAATGATGCGATCTATGGTGTTGACGTCATATGCTCTTTCACAGAAGTGGTAGGGATCTTCAAAGTCGAGGTATCAACATAGATGCCCTTCTTTAGAATCGTGTTCCATCTGGGTGTGGTTCATGGGTCTGTGGGAGTTCTGAGAAGAGTAGAGTTCTTTGGTTTGGTCAGAAGAGTCAGGGATGTCGATTTTTCTGGAGTTCCAGTCAATGGTTGGGTTGGTGTCTTTCAACCAGGGGTGTCCGAGGATGATGTTTTCCTTTCCACAGTGCATTATGTGGAATTGCACCTGATGTATGATGTTGTTGAGGTGGATGGGAATTTCAGAGGTGAATTTGATGTCTCTGTGTTTGTTTTGGGATTGGTCCACGTTATGTACTGGTATTGGTGTGGGGAGTTGTTCAAGGGGTAATTTGTTTCTTTTGGTGAAGTGCCAGTTGACACAAGAGATGGATGTGCCAGAGTCAATGAGTGCTTGGGTGCCAACTTTTGAAGATGTGCACATGATTGAAATGGAAATATAAATAGCATTTTGAATTTTAGAGGTAAATACAGGTGTGCATCTAGTTGAGGAGGGGGTTTGCATTGGTCGAGTTCTCCATTCTAAAAACCCAATTGTTTGACGGCATGGGGTCCTTCTTCATATGAGGGGTTTTTTTCTTCTTCTTCTTCTGTTATAGGGAATGCCATTGCTTGCCATACCTTTTTAGGGAAGGATTGGCAGGGTCACAGGGTTTGATTTGGATATTTGGGGCATTGATGGAGGTATACCCTTTCTGATGGCATTGGAAGCATAGTCCTTGGTTGATGCATTGCTTTTGTTCTTTTGGGGAGAGTTGGTCTATTCTGACCATGTCGACATCCATAGCATTTGGGTCAAAGGATGGGTGATGATGTTGATGACCAAATGTCTGATGTGGGGCAGTGTGGGAAGATCAGTTGAAGCAAGCAATGTCATCTGCTCTCTGGAATTGGAAGAAGAAGTGGATGGACTTGTTGTACCATTCCTCAATTTTTGAGGGGATGGTGTCCATAGACATGATTCAGTGCATGAGGTATACTGGGAGTCCAGCTGAGAAGTGGCTGATAAGAACGTTTTCATCAGTGATCTCAGAGATCTGAACATTATTGTGGAAGTCAGCAATATATTTGGTGAGTTCATTTTGAGTGACTTGGGTGGGGGTGCGGTGCATGGAGAGCCATGAAATGGCGGTGGCTCAAGTATCATGCCCATCACAAAAGTGTTCTTTGAATTTCTTTGAGAAGTCATCCCATGAAAAGGGGATGTTTCTTTCAGGGTTTGGTTTTGAAGTAAGGATGGTTTCTCTGTAGGTTGCGGCCCAAGTGGTGGCAGATCCTTTGGTCATGTATGAGAGTGCGAATGCCACTTTCTTGGAATCATTGTTGTAGACTTCCTTGTTGATCATGAGGTAGAAGGTGATGGTGGCAGCCCATGCTTTGGCTGTGATGGCATTTCCATTGAAGGGTTCGGGGGTTCCTAGTCTGAGTTCTGTGGGTTTGAAGTGTGAGGGGGTTTCTTGTTCGGCCATGTCTGGTGTGTTTGGTCTGGTAGGTTTGAAGGAGTAGGGAACCTCAGGGAGCGCACATAAAGGTGGAACCAGGGTGGTTGTCTGAGTTATGTCTGTGGCAGCTTTGAGGAATTCTTCGTTGAAGTATTCTGGTTCTTGAACAGATAACTGTTCTGAAAGTTGTTGTGACAGGTGTTGGTCTAAGGTTTGGGTTTCTGGGATGATGATGTCTGTGTCTTCTGGGTGGGCAGTCACTGGGGATTGTTCTTGTTCAGATGAATCTGAGTCATCGGGGAAGGTTTCTGCAAGGGCTTCTTCTCTGAAGTGATTGTCTGGAACACAAAGGTTCCCTGGGGGTCTAGGGTTTCTGGGGTGTTGGTGTGAAATGGTGGGAGACTACAGCGATGGTAGCTCACTTAGAAGTAAGCAATTCCTTTTGTTACACTTGGCCCTGGTAGGGACAAGCAAAGACTTGGTAGGATCACCTGCACAAGTCAAGGAGCTTGAGGGACAGGAGTTCGGCCTAGATTAACTTGGCCAAGGAGGTTATGAGGGGCTGATGTAGTCAGGGATGAGCTGAGGGGTCTTGGGGTTGCAGCTGGAGACGAAGGTTTCGAAGGTTCAGGGTTGGGTAGTTAGACTACCAGAGATCAAGGAAAGTCTTGTAATAGAGACGATCAAGGGTTCCTCTTTGTCTAGGATTGAAGAGTGAAGGTCAAAGGAGTAAAGGGCACTATTCCCTTAGGACTGAGAGCAGAGGTGAGGCTGGTGAAGGTGAAAACCCAAGTAGGAATTGTTTAAGGATAATGTACATGGCAGCTGGGTATATATACTACTGAGGTGGCCCAGAGGCGCTGTCAAGAAGATTCATCCTGAATAGTGGTAGGATAGCCTTGGGGCTATGGGTTCTAAGTATAATGCACAGCGAACTGCAATCAGTGAAGCTGTCTATGATGGAGAGAAAAGTAGGAATATAAATAGTGCAGGGCGGCACAAGTGGAAACACATAGGAAATCTAAGAAAAGAATGATTGGACTCGACAGATCATGAGAGAAAGCCACAATCTAGGAGAAGACACAAGTCCATACTGTCTGGGAAGGAAAGAGAAATCAAACGAAGAAGAGGAAAGAGAATAGGGGTCCATATGAATCATAACAATCACCTCTTTCTTCTTTGCTAACTTCTCTTCCACTCTGCAGCTTGTCTTGCTTATCTCAACCTGTTCACCCATGTCTGCACTGTCAGGTG
>JBBPUI010001064.1:0-12462 GCA_038094615.1 Heimioporus aff. retisporus | reverse complement strand
ATGAGACGGAGCAAGACACCACAGACGATGAAGACTCAGGTGATTCTGGAGAAGAGGAGGTTGAAGACGAGGAAAGCAACCACAACGACGAGGATGACAATACCAATAGTGCGGTGATCAACTCAGACTCCATCTCCATTTCACTGGCCAACAACGAGCTTCTGGATGAAATGGATGAATTTGGGTACTCAGGATTGGACCAGGTTGTTGAAGGGGATGAGGACGAGGGAGAGAACAAGGATGGGGACAAGGGAGACAATGACGATGCGTGTAGCAGACTAGGTGCAGAGGATGGGGAGAACGAGGGATGGGATGAGGACTTCGCTGAGGGTTATTTGTAATCGTAAATAATCATGCTAAGACTCGAGATGCACAACATTCTGTCTACCATTACCTTGCAAGGTCAGAGGCTACGTCTATTATTGCCTTGCAAGATTATTTTGAGGCCTTGAAAGAACTTGCAAGGTCAGAGGCTACGTCTGGCATTGCCTTGCAAGATCGTGGCAAGGTCTCGAAAGCTTTAACAAGGCCTTGGCAATCCGGCAAGGCCCTGCAACACCTCGCTAGACTTAGGAGTTTTTGGTGATGGGTGCGATTGCGGTACGTCATCGTATGTATCCGGAAACGTCACTATACAAGACAGTATTGCTACGACTGCCCTGGGCGCTCCGACTCCTGCTGGTTTCCTCCAGCCTCAAACCAGCTACACGGCGATTTCAAGTCCATTGTTACACACACTGTCGCAGAGTGTGATCGGGACTCGTGCATGGTGGCACGATGATGCGTCGTTGCCCTTCGAAAACAAAAACGGCCCTACGGTCTTCAGTATCAATCCCGAGTGTTCCGGGAGGACTACAAGGAGCCAAACTCCCCCCTCCCTGTCATGCATGTCCGTACCGTGACGCATCCTATGATATCGACGGTCCCCCCGGATATGAGAGCGTGTAGCGATCGAGGCGGGCGGGTTTGAGGGAGGGGCACGACGCCACTGGTGGCCGAGAGCGCGCCCACCAATTCAGATCCGCGTTGAGCGGGCATTTTGTACGACACTTGCTCTCTTCGACGCGTCCGTCGTTTACTTACCCGCTGCTCCTTCTGTCCCCCAGGATCCCACAGGTACATATAGTCTCTCGAAGGGGATGTGATCCTCACGTTTGGTCGCTCAGATCTCGGACCTTGACTGGTGGTGCATTTTGGGCGGCACAGACGAAAATACTTGCATCATATCTCTGTTTTATGTCAAATCCGACGCTCCGCCGAGCTACGAACGATAGATCACGAGGCTCGCATATCTGCAGAGCAAGCTCAAGACCGTCGTACGCCCACCCATTCATATTCCGTAAGATAACATCATCCGCCGTTGTTTCATTGTCCTCTCCATCGCCTTCACACCATGAACTACTGACCCATTCCCCGACCTTTTTCGCTCCAACTATCCCCGCGTTATCGACTGCGCCGCTGTAATGGGGAAGCGGAAGGGAGCGGAGGGATAGGGAATGGATATTGATCCAGCGTTGATTAGATGCGTGTTGCCATTTTTTTTCTTCTCTCTTTCTGTGATACCCTCTGAACGCGGGACAGCGGCTCATACAGCACGCCCAGTGTCGTGACGTGCGGCTTGCCGAAAATGAAGTGGCGTATCGCAGGTGCTCGCCACGAGGGAGGCACAGCCTACCTTTGAAGGACGATCTTTGATTGCATCCGATCATCTTCTTGATGTCGTCAGACGCTCAAGTTTTGCCTGTCAAATTTTCGGTCCGCGCACAGGGGAAGACGTGTGTCGTTCTGTATATTGTTCACCCATTCATTGTGTCGCCTACTGACCTATCTGGAGTGCGTTCATGCGAGTCTGGACAGGTCTGTCATGGTCTTCGAGTACGTGTGAACAACCGGCATTCATAGCTCCACTCAATCGGCACAGGCTGTGGCAATCATTAAACAAAGTCATACTCTCATCGACATCATTGACGTGACTTCCACTCAGTCACGCCGTAAGACGGTCACGGTTCTCTGCAAGTTAGCTTATAACATTGTCCATCTACCCGCTTCTTTCCACATTTCACCCCCATTTCCGTGTGATATCCTAACCTCAAGTCCATGTCTTCCGCACTAGAGCCCGCCGTTCAAAGCATTCTATTCGACAATTATGCGAGTTGTATGGTGGTTCATCTTCCCACCTTTCTACCATTCACCGCGTGTTCTCTAGTCGTGGCAATAACTGCCGTTGGGTATGATTACAGTGCGTAACGCGGTTCTGCATCCATATTTGGATAGTTCTCAAGCTACCACAAATTAGTTCTTACCTTTCCGGATGAAGTAGGTCCGCGTCCTTCATACTAATATTCAGCAACTGATTCGATCCTTTACAGATCGAGTATATTTGGGTCGGCAAGCAATATCGCCCAACTGATCACGTGTCTCACATTGCTGCAGAGCAAACCCTGGACGCGCGTTTCTACGCTGTTCGTTATGGTGCGTATCTCGAATCTTTCCAAAATCTGTAATCATACATAATCTAGGCTCGTTATTGTGGTCTGATTGTAAATGTGTATGTGTGCCACTGGAATAATATCATTGAGTTGCTGATCAGTTCACTAGACCAAATGCTCTCTGTATGTTTAAAACCACAGGATTTCAAGATTGCTGAGCTGACTCGGAGCATATTTACAGGGGGGGGTTCCTTCTGGCCTGGTCCAAAAAATGTAACATTCCACATTGCTCATAGCTCATAGATATGCTCAACTCATGCAGATGTAAGTCTTTTCAACCTCCTTTCTGACTGATCAATGAGCTTTCCATGGAATTATCATCATCCAATAGATGTGGGTACAGTCATTCAGTATCTTTTATATGCTCTCACTCTAAGGGGATTAGGTTATATCATGTGCCTTTTTGCTATTTGGTCTGGAACAATTTTCAATGCTGCTGCTGAATGTGAGATTTTATGTTTAGCTCTGGTGTGTAACTCATGTTTGGATGCAGTGGCAATGATCCTTCGTGTTTGGGCATTGTATAATCAGTCAAGAATCATCCTTGGAACTCTCCTCATAATGTATACCATTGAGGTCATTTTAGATCTACTTTTTGGTGTTATATATCACATGGGAAATTTTGGTATGTGCACCACAGATCCATGTCATGCATACTATGTCACAAGCTGAACAGGTACTACTCAAATACTCAATTTTACATTTTGCACACAGCCACCCTCTCCTGTTTCAGTTCTACTGTTATACATTTTTGAAATTGCCCTTGGAGCACTCATGTGTCTGCTTGTCATAAGCCACTTCATCAGTGAATCATTTCAAATATACAAGGCAACAAAGCATGTGCACCTGAGCCATTATGTGAACTTGCTTGTAAGAGAAGGAGTATTATACTTTCTTGTGTATGTCTACTTCATTCTGTATCCAAGTCTGATGCAACATGTGCTAAATCAATGAGACAGCACCCTCCTGCAGTCACTCATAACCCTGTTGCCTTATAGAGGAGACATCCCATTGTCCAGGTGGTCTCCACTCCTGTCAGTAACCAAAAGATATTTCCCTGTGTTCTCGCTGGTCCCCCGTTTCATCTTGAACCTGCGGAAGCTGTACGCCCGCGATCTTCGAGGTAGACGCGGAAGCCACCTCGACACAGCATTTGGATTGTCATCGGGATCAGGCAACAATGGTGCTGTCAGTACAATCATGTTTGCGGATCGGCCGCAGGATGAGGAGGGGCCTGGGGGAGGTGAGGAAGAGATCCAGGTGGTGGAACGGGAGCATATAGGTGCATGACAGGGATGGAGCCGGGACATGTATTGGGTGGTCGATGCATTACAGGCGCATTGTGTTGTACTATATATGTATATATTTTGGAGATGGATACGGCTTGGGATGCGATCATTATGATATTGCTGAAAGTGAATGTGACGTCTCTAGTACCGTTCCGGCACATACGGGTGCCTCAGGAAGTCTGCCTACGGGGGAAAAAGGCTCGAGAATGTAGTGAATGTTGTGTCGCTTTGAGGTTGTGTCCGAGCCTCCACTGAATCACTGACAGAGGGCACGGAACCAATATTATAGTCACTGTCTCACCTTCGCTGGCCGTTGTACTCCCCACCTTTCATATTCTTATACCTATTATTTCTGTGTCCTCGCCGCCACCTCAACCCGTTAATTATCAGCTTGCCTGGGTTCCCAACTGCTCCGCCGCGGTTGAAGGGAAGAGATGACAACCGTGCTCCGACTAGATGTCTAGTGTTGCGCAACTGAATGCTTGATTGCGGCGGATAAATATATTTTCATAATGTGGGATCGAAATCGAGTGGGGTATCGCGAGTACTTGCTACATCAAAGTCCGTCGCATACTGAATGCGTCTGCATCGACGGGGGTCTGGGATCGTATCACGCGGAGGTGTAAAAAGAAAAAAATGCCGATGGGGTCCGGAAACAGGACCTGGTGGTTTGGCTTGTTCTGTGGGAGATGCACCGCGTCATGCGATCCCATCGACCTTCTATTCACAGCAAGCCTCCGTATGCTGGCATCCGACTTCAAGTTCAAGTTGCCGCCACTGCTCAGTGCTATAGTTGGTATTCCGCCTAAACGATCCTGCCAGGGGACAGCAATCAAGGTAGTGATGAGGGCCTTCGAAGGTCGAAGGCGCACATATCGCCCACTCCTTTACCTCAGGCTGTGTCCCCGTTGCACCGTTTGAAGATCGAATTTCACGGGGTCCTGATGTTCGAAGAGGGAGGACCGACGGACAACTGCTAAGCTCCGCTCTCTATGTTGGCCTCTCCCTCCCACACGGGTCTCGTTCTGGGTCCAGTGCTGGAGATTTGACCTTGCGTTGGTTAGCACTGTGCTCACCTAATCTTACGGAGCGTGGTGGATGCTCTGTGGCTGAGCAAGCATTGCCACGTGAAATGACGTCACGCGTCACCGCGTCACCTCTGAGTGACCCCACCGACGATCAACCGGCCCAAGCATCAACGCATTCTCGGCAGACCTCGCAATTAGCTCTGCGCAAAGGGCGTGCGACCTGTCCCAAACCTCAAACTGCTCGATACTCTCAGCACCTGTTTTCCCTCCCGCTGCACTACTCGTCTACACTAGCCACGTGCACATGATCTCCGATCGACTAGTTCGCTTACTGTTCGGAGTCCCACCCTCGTTGCTCCCCAACCACCGTGTTAATCGCCCCGGCCCCGGTGCCCATGCTCCCTGTGGTTTCGACTCTACCGCTTCATCGAGCTTTGATCAGATGTGTGTTGCCTTTTTTTTCTCTTGGTACTCTCTAAACACGCGATCATACCACACGCTGAAATAACGAAACTTCAAGGGCGTTTCGAATCCTTCTGGGCGAATGTTCGTCTTCTCTCTCCTTTTCCTTACCCTCTTCTGATGCTTCACTTTGCGTTTCCAGATGTATGGAGTAAAATTTTAGTCCAAATAGCCCATCGTGTTCATCAGTCAATGACTATTTTAACCAGCGCGGCAAAGAGGTGCTTGTTCTCGCCATTCGCCTTTCCTCGTCGATTCTGACCATGTGACAGCTCTCAAAGTACTCGGTGCTGAACACGTTCGAATAACACACACAGGTGCCCGAGCCCTTTTTCATTATCCGCACCCCTGCTTGTTGCTCTCTTTCGCTTTACGAAGCTCCTCGCTGCCCCGGTTTCGAACAGTATTGCATGGGCATCCTTGGTTGCTTTTTTCTTAGAGCTCTCGAATAGCTTGTCCCGTAAGACGACGTTAAATGGCTCACTTACTGGGTCATCCTAGGATATTTCGACTTTGTCGAGAGCTCTGCGTTGGGCGTCATATTTCATGGCTCCCCAATGCGCGTAGACAGCCTACGTTCTTTTTTTTGTTTTTGTTTTTGTTGAACGTGTTTATCTCGACACTTATCCATGGTGAAACGGATTTGATCGTATGGAGGGGTGTCAGACGTGAGTGTGACTTGCTGCGGAGCGGTGTCTTGTAGTCAGTCCAGTTTCATCGAGACGAGAAACACTTGGACTACAGATCATGAGATGATGTGATGTATAAACGTGAACTTTCTGTCTGAGTGACTCGGCGTATTTTGGGGTTCGAGGACCAATCCAGCGCACGTCTCATACTTTGTCCAAGTAGTGAAGGACGTGTTAACCTCGACGTGCGACACGACATGCCATCGTAGGTATCCAGAAGCGTCAGCGTAGGACAGTACTCCCCCCTCTCTCGTTCTCATCTCCGGCGTCAAACGACACAACGATGTGCACATTGCGCATGTGTCCATCCAGCATCGGTTTGTCCTCTCGCGGCTCGGTCGTGTAGATGCCCCTTCGAACGCGGTCTACCCTCTCACCCCGTGAAGACTGGAAAGTGTTTCAAGCGCATGTGCGCATCGAGACGGGTATTATATCGATGGTCGCCCTAACATGGACGCGGAGGACCCAGAACAGAAGCCCGAGCAGAGCGATCGCCTTTTGAGGCGCATCCTCCGAATCGTCGCTTGCCCCTCGCTCTCTAGTAGAAGATGCGTACTGTCGAACAGGGACGATACGCAAACGCAGGGAAACGATGGACGTCAAACAGGATTCGGGTTCGCAACAGACCCAGATCTCGAACGACATACATGCACCCCCAACAGGCGACGAAACCGTGCCGGAACGATTTGGACGGGTGTTTACACGAAACCACGCAACGACATGGCCGTGAGACACTGCTGATGAAGAGGATCCAAAGGTGAGAAGGCGAGTTTGAGAGGGGTGGGAAGGAGGAATGTACCAATGTTTGGAGTGCCAGCGGCGAGCCAACCCCGCCACGGCATCGCGATTCGTTCCACCGGGTCTTGAGAACGCGTTATCGCGGGGTGAGCGCCACGTGGTAGACATGGACGAAATGAGTACCTTGGGGTGCTGAGGACATGGTGCGTTCCCATCCGATCCATAGCCGTGCAGCTTTCACTTAACCGTGCGCGGTGGAATGGTGATACACCGGCCGGAACACACCTGTATGTCAAACTGTCGGCGACTGTTGGTCAAACGGACCCGGGCGCATGTATGCGACGCACCGGAGCCAAAAACGAGTCCGACGATACGTCCAAGGCTATGGGGGCACGTATACGACGAAGACGGCAGAGAGATGTCGTCAGGACAATCATCCCCGGGTAGCTGCCTCGGGGCCAGTCGCGGTGTGCCAGGCACCTGGTACGCCTCACACGCGGCAAAAGTCGAGATGAAGCTGGAGCGGTGGGAGACTTGACGAGGCGAGGGGGACTATTACGGCGGCGCTGCTTCCGGGTCGTCTGCGCGTCGTGTGGCACGGTGGCATGGGGGTCCACGGCTGGAGAGCGGTTGAGAACGGGAAGCAGGTGGTTGGAGACGTACTTGGACGGGCAGGCCATGGAGGTATCGATGCGGAGGCCGCCGCGGTAGGAGTGGGGTGTGGCGCGGCGTGGAGTCACGAGCGGATGACGCGATAGCGGAACTGGAATGCGGTCAGGCGAGAGACACTTGAGCTCTTGAAGCTTGTGTGATTACTGGTAGTCACTGTCATCTCAGAAAAGACTGTTGGAAGGTCCGGTAGGGCGTCCGAGAAACCTAGCGTGACGTTAGTGGCAAGGAAAATATGCTCGTGATAACACTGTACCATGATATAGTGGGCTGCGGCCTCGCACTATATTTTGGTCCGTGGAAGCTATATCGTTGGCTTGGTCTCATTAGAACATAGGTGTCCATGTGACCTTTCAAGTTCATCTTTGTTGAAATCACAGGAACAGGCCCGAGCCTCGACGCGTCCTACGAAGAAGATGCTTTCAGTGAGCCGCCAGATCGTACTTAAAATACGAGACCCACGGGGCTTCTGGTCCCGCAGCTCGCTGCCTCTCAATTTGTATAATGACCGTGACTGCAGCTTCGAAGATCGTGTGTATGTGCCGATCGCGCTGGAAGGTATAGTAGTGCCGACGTTCCGACAGCGGAATTGGAGTGTCACGAACGGAGCTTTGCTGCGGGGAAACGAGCGGGGCAAAGGTAGAGCGGGTAATACTTGTTTTGAAGGAGTGTCGAAGATTGTTAGAAGGGAACGAAGCAGTGTTGAGTTGGTATGTGCGATACCGGATACCCTCCGTTCTCCAAGAGACTGCGTTCGAAACCTGGCTCATTGGGCCACGAGCGAGTCCTGTGTGGGCCTCATCCTGGCTTCGGTTGTGCTGCCTCCTTGCTTTCGCCCTTTCGCTATGCGCGGCCACCCTGCGGCATCAACCGATGTGGCGGATGGCCATCACCCTTCCGATGTACACGGCATGTCTTTCCGCCTGCATGCCTGCAACATCAGCACGCGATAACCCCAATAGTGCTAGTGGTGTAGTCGCGCGTCATGAAGCAAGGGGAAGGCCAGAGCAAGGTGAGAACCAGGGCGGACTAGGGTGAATGATGACGACACAATGATCACCGCGCGAACGTAGCCATTGCGTCGTCCTCACCATCGTTGTCGTGGGTAGCATTTACCGTCCATGCGGATACACAGGGGGATATGGTAGGAGCAAGACGAGGGTGGGCGGGCGTGATCCGGGCATGTCGGGAGAACGCCGGTGTTGGCCGTATGCACAACGAACGCTGGCATGTCAAGTGGATTGGGATAGGGTGTGTATCTGGGCGCGGGTGAGACTCACGGGAATGGGCTGAAGCGAATTCGAAGGGACTGGCCGCGCATACCAACGCCAATGATGGTGGTGGGCTAGGCAAGACAAGGGCGGACGGCAGCAACGACGACATGCTGTGATTATGTTGCTGTCGCCGATCACAATTGCAGGTTCACGTCGGTGCGCACTAGGGCTCCGTGAAAAACTCGGACGTTTTTAACTACCACCCTTTTTTACATGTTAAATACTGGTTTTTAACATGTACATATCTCCAGGGCCTAATTTGAGTGTCAAAAACCTGTCAAAAACATATGATGACATGAGTTGCTCTGCCGATGTCAAACTAGTTGAACTAAAATCTTTGCAGTGGGTGTGCGTCAACCAGGCCACTCAATGGGCTTCTTCACCAATCTGCCTAGTGCTGGCCAGTTCCTAAACTCCCTTCGTGCCGCATTATTGCACCTTCCCGACTCTATACCCCTGGGGAACAAACACTGTTGCTTTGAGCACTATGTGCCTGATCCTGAGAAGGTTGAGCTGTATGGAACAACCGAAGCTGCACTGAACAACGTACTAGAAGTTACATTTGCCCCTAATAGTAGGGGAAATGACAACGCACCTTGCCAATTCAAGTTTGTCGAGCATGGCCCTGGGTTATCTGCTGTTTTTGATGCACTCGAGAGCGAGCTGAGTCAAGCACCCAACTCTGCGATTCTTCGAAAGTGGGTGGAGGATCTGCAGGTTGCTGAGTATCATTGCAAATGTGCAAATGTGGCTGTGAGGCACTTCTGATTTACCATACAGTGAATGGTGATTTGACCATGACATACCAGATACCTGATGCCCGTGCAAAAAACTCTGCATACCGGACCCACTGCCGGTGTTGAGACAGAGTCCGAAACACTATCTGAAACACAAGATCTCCAAATCAGTACATCCAAATATGTTGATGCTGAGCCAATCACAAAGGGTCGTGGTGGCCATCCTGGAGATGAACGGCTACCACATCTTGCAATCCACTGTCACAAACGCGATGATTCTGGCAAGGCCAATGTTTTTCGTTGCGCGGGAACCCCAGACAGATGATTGCCTCCAAGAGCGACTCACTCACCTCGTCAGAAGATGAAGTCAAACTCACCACCCCAGAGTTGCTTGACATACTGTCAGATAAGCCCATTGAGCTTTCCCATGGCTTGTCGAGTGCTACACCTCTGTCGGGCCAGTCCCCCAAAGATTCACCCGCACCGATTGACTGGTCTTTCAAGTTTCTGTAGTGATATTTGCCATTTTTTTACTATGTTAAAAACTAGTTTTAAACACATGTCAAAAACTCACTTTTGGGCGACGTTGAGTTTAAACCTGTCAAAAACTCGGAGGACAGTTTTTCACGGAGCCCTAGTGCGCACTGCAGGCAAGTGGGAAAACTGTTTGTGCATGTGTGTGCATCAATTGAACGCGCTCACAACTTGCTCTACTAGTAGTCGACGGCATCACGCTCGTTGCGCTTCAACCGGTGTCAACCGCTCAGTGCCCGTGCTCCCCGTGTTTTCGACGGTACTGCCGGCCACTATCGCCTGTCTTTCGACCACTACCTCCTGTCACTCATCTGAAAGGTTCCTCCCCTCGCTCCGTTTTCCTTGCCCTCCTCTCTCACTACCTCTCTCCGCCTTTCTAGATGCCCGCTGCACAGAAGGCTCAACGACACCTCGTGTTTATCCAGCCCAGAGCTGGGGACAACTACCTCAACCAATTCAACAAAGAGGAACTCGTGCTCACTCTTTGCTTTCTCTTGTCGATTCTGACCCCATGAGAGCTCTCAAAGCACTGGGTACTGAATACGTTCGAGTAATACATCCAGGTGCCCACGTCCTTTTTCGCCATTGGCACTGTCTTGCTTATCGCCTTCTTCCACCTTATCAACCCCCTCGCCGCTCCTGTCTCGAACCTTATCGGATCGGCCCTCCCCGCCTACTTTTCATAGAGCCTTCGAGTACCCCGCCCTGCAAGACGACGCCCAGCGGCTCGCCTACTGGGTCATTCTGGGCCATCTCAACTTTGCGGAGCGGATCATCCTGTACTACGCCCTGTGGTATTACGCGCTCAGGACGGTGTTCATGCTCTGGCTGCAGTCGACAAACGTTCGGGTGCGTCGTGGGGTGCGGTGTTCTCGTCAGGATTATATCCGCTCACGTTGGTAGGGCGTTAAAGTGTTGTACGGCTTGGCCATCAAGCCGGTGCTGAACAGCGTTGGGTGTTGCAGTGTGGTCGTCCCCACCACGGCTGAGGGGCTGCGTGACCGCGTCCACACGTCTACGAGTGCGGATTAACCTAGTGCGTCGTATTTCCTTTGACTCGGCTTGTGTTACCGCTGTTTTTTTTTATTTGTTCGTTTCTGCGTTTCCCTCACTTCTCTCTTGTGTTACTTCTGCGATACCTCTTGACTCCTATCCGCGATTGTACTGTCCGATTTTATTTTCATGACCCGCCACCTCCCATAGACAGTTTCTGTTGTGTGTTCTTTCGTTTTCCGCTGAACGAATATTTATCTTTCAACGACCCTAAAAACGGATTAAATTATTGATTGTGTGAGGTGAGCGCGGCATGTGAATGCAACTTGCTGCGGAACGGTGTCTTGGGATGGGTCTAGACTGCCCTTGTCGGGGCGAGAAAATGCCTTTGGATTTGTAGATTATCCCGAGACGACGCGCGTTGTCAAAAAGCGACTACTGGAGCCCTGCCGACGAGGCGACTTGACGTATCTTGGACATTGAAAAGCAAATCCACCGCACGTCTCGTACATGTCACTCAAGTATAACGATGTACTGCAGGGATGCGTGGTGGAGAAATGTGCTCGCCTCCGAGTTTTTTTTCTTTTCCGTGTTTATTTTCCTATAAGGCGGACGCCTTTTGCCAGACAGATACATGTATGTTGCCTCCGAGTTGAGATGCAATTGCGGTACGTCATCATATGTATCCAGAAACGTCATAATGCAGGACAGTACTGGTTCGACTACCCTCGGCGCTCCGACCCGTGCTGATTTCCTCTGGCATCAAACCAACCACACGGCGCTTTCGAGTCCATTATCTCTCTCTCTCGCAGGGCATGATCGCGCATGATGGCATCATGATACGTCGTCGCCCTTCCAAACAAAAACGGCTCTACGGTCTTCAATATCAATCCCGAGCGTTTCGGGAGGGCACACAGGTGGACCAAACTCTCCTCTCCTTGTTATGCAGGACCGTACCATGACGCGTCCTTTGACATCGACGGTCACCCCAGATGTGAGAACGTATGGCGGTCGAGGTGGCGGTTTGAGGGAGGGGCACGATCCCACTGGCGCCCGAGAGTGCAGCGCCCACCGATTCAGACCCGCGTTCCTTCCATCAGAAAGCAGGCACTGTGTACGACACTCGCTCTCTTCGACGCGTCCGTTGTTTACTTACCCGCTGCTCCTTCTGTCCCCCAGGACCCCCAGGAACATATGATCTTTCGAACGGGACGTGATCCTCATGTTTGGCCGCTCAGATATCAGACCTCGGCATGCGGCGCGTTTTGGACGACACAGACGAAAATGGTTGCATCAACTCTGTGTTTGATGTCAGATCTGAAGTTCCGCCAAGTTGCGAACGGCGGTACCGGAAGCCCGCATGTTTGCCGAGCAAGCTCAAGACAGTCGTACGCCCGCCCATTGATGCTCCGCAAGATAGCATCATTCGCTGTCGTTTCGTTGTCCTCGCCATCGCCTTCACCCCATGAACCATCAATCCATAACCCGACCGTTTTCGGATCCAACCACCCCCAGGTTATCGACTGCGCCTCCGTAGGAGGGGGCGGAGGGAAGGGAAAG